>QGMI01000292.1:0-39214 GCA_007821535.1 Lachnellula occidentalis | reverse complement strand
CATCACCTACTCACCACCCTCCTTACACCTCCATCTTTCCTCAGCCTCAATCCACTCAATTCCCTTCATTCATTCATTCTTTCTTTCTTTCTATCTACTCCTAACCCTATCACACAAACTACACAACCTCACAATACCCCACCCCGCAGCCCTTCCCATCCATTCCCCTCTCTCTTCACCTACCTCCTCTAATTGTGCACTAGCAGGGAGAATCCACGGTCCTCATGCATTGAATAGGATGATTAATGGCGGGAGAGAATATATGGGTATTGATTGATGATATGGTAGGCATGCTAGTAGCTAGGTAGGTATGTTATTGTTGACGAAGAAGAGACGGGAGGTAGTGTTAAGTAGCCGAATGGTGGGTAGTGAATGGTGGGTAGTGAATGAGTGGTAGCGGATGAAAGAAGAACAGAAATGGCGTAGAAGATAGAGGTCTAAGTTTCGAGGGGGCAGTGGCACTTCCCTCGCCGCAGAATGTATAAGCGTGAACGTTTCTAACCTCTGCCTGGACAGGACTGTATCCCAGCCGTTTTAACAAGTAAATGAATTTAGTTAGGAGGGCTTTATGTTATTCATTAAAGCCTATGTAGCCATACCTGCTTCTGCTTTTATCATGAAACGTAGAACGCCCCATAACGTACCTTCATACCCCAGAGGAAAAGGGGACCCTAGCAAACCAACCGAAAGAACAACGCCGGATATCATGCCTGCCTCCCAATTACCCCGCCATCCACTTCCCACCTCCATCCCGCATCTCATTCATTCTATCCTATATGTCCCAGTGCGCGGCGTGAACTTCACTTCTTCTTCCCCATCAACCACTCCTTCCCCTTATCCGCCAACCCCCTCGGCGCCTTACCATCCTTCTCCTCATCCTCCAACGCACTCTCCCACTTCGCATTATCGTTCTTCGCCTTGGCGATTTCTTCCGCGGAGGGACTGAAGACATTCGCTGCTCCACCGCGTCCGACGTGTGTCGAGGAGGTGGATTCTCTGCGCGGGTGTCTGTTTGTTTGTACATTAGCCTTTCCCTCTCTAATCTAATCCACACCCCAATATATGACGCTCAACACATATACATATGCACGTTCAAGGATCTCAGGGAGGGAGAAGCAGACCCAACAACATCCTGCGCCCGCCTCGCCTCCTCCGCGCTATCATTCTTCGCCATGTTCCCGCTGCCGCCGCGCCCAGTGGTGTACATCTGGCTTTTGATGGTAGGCGTCTCGAGGGTAACGGGCTGATGGTCTGAGTCCGCGTTGCCGATGTTGCCTGTAATCGTATATGAGCGATAAGTTCAATTCCTTTTGTAGCGCAAGGCTGGGGAATTGAATGAATGCGGGAAGGAAGAAGGGCAGCTCACCAGCTCCACCGCGTCCGTGAGACATGTTTGCGCGGCGGTGGGAGGATGAAGAACGACGGCCTGTGTCTTTGAGGGTTGGTATCGCTGCCATTTTTGCTTGCTTTGCGATTGTGTTGGGGTTCTTGGAGTTGTCGTGCGTTGTGGTGGAGGAAGGAGCTTTCGATGTTGATTGATTTTTTTTCGACTGCAAGCGATGACTCTGACTCTTTCTAAAAACGAAATTGAATTGAATCGGACTGGATTGAATGAAAAGAGAATTGAATTGGTCTCACAAACAAAGGAAGTATGACGTTTCCGTAGGATCCCAGGAATGCGGGGGTGTACCTACCTTATAAACAAACGCAGAAGTTGCAACCGGGAAAACAATGAAAGGCAAAGGACATTTGGACCCTTTTTCTCTCCCCTCAAAGAAGCCAAGTCCTACTAGCAGCCTTGGATTTTCTCCATCACTAATTCTTCACACTATCATGTGGCAGCAAGCATCCCGTACCTAGTGCAACGTCCCAGTGGCGGAATTCCCTTAATTACATATAACCTCACACCATCTTTCCACCATCAAGCAATACAATACCATACATTATCCAAGCGGTGCGATGAGCCAAACAAACAACAGCAATACGACTTATTCGCCATTCCAGCCCTGCGATTTGGTGCTTGGGAGCAACACAGAAGAAGCGGAGGTAGGGGGGAAAATTAGCCAAACCTAAACGTAATGGAAACTGGAAGCACAGGTGACAGGCCTGGAATGTCGCAATAGCAGCGTGTACTACTTCGCCGCGGATATCAAATCAATTGGGGGGAAAACTGGAGTATGTATCGAAGGCTTTGTATGCGCCTTGGGGTTTAAATGAGTTGGGTTGGGTTGGGTTGATGTGAGATGAGGGAGGGTAGAGGAGAGGAACGTTGGGTTAACGTTGGAATGCGGGGTTGGGTTGGGTTTTTGAGGCTCCGGATGTGCCCCTGCGATTGTGGGTAGGCTGTAGTACTGTAGTGATTTGGAGGGGGCACTCGATGCGCGTGCATTGGAGGCAAGGTACACCCCGCTATCACCTGACGCAATTCTGCGCATCAGATGAAAAGGAAAGATTGTTCTTCCATGTCGTTGTGTCACGGACTGTGAAGTTTCTTCTTTCTCCACTTGGCGCGCCCCTCTCCTTGTTGGTTTGAAGATCCGGGGAAGTCCTTGCATGGTGTTCCAACTGAAGCTTTTTGTGTGTTTTGCTTTTGTCGTTTTAATCTTTAATACAAGATATACTATACCTGGCTCCAACATGCTTATTATCCAAGAAAGGTTTTCTTTTTCCCCAAGATGCAAAAGTTCTATGTCGAGTCACGTGACTTGAAGATCATACAAAACGCGTTCAGATGTCGCGGATAGTTATCCATCTTCAAAGTAGCTTACATGCAAATAACCTGTAACACCTCGTGTTTTCTATTTGATAGTCCAGACTTATGCATAACGGGGCAAGGGAATAGGGGTTAAGCGAGACGAGGCCCGATATGCGATTGAGAAGGCAAGTTTGAAAGAAAACTAGAGCCAAGGCTTATGACGCGCGCATTTCTAGCGAGCATGTTATTTCTACATCATTATACACATATGTATCAGTAGGTAAGGGCACAATAGACGTGTATAGAGAATAGATGGTTGATATACCTAGTGGTCAATCATTGAACGAAGGGGACTTGATGATATGCCAAAGAGCAGCGGCTTGATAAAGTTTATACTTGCATTTACGATTACTATCCCCTATTGATCAACGCTGAAACCAATAATCGAATGTTGGAATTAGAACGGAGGATGTCTTCGCAGACTTGGCTGAGGCCCGAAGGCCATATTTCAGGATGTAGATCTGCTACGATGTGTTTACTATTTATGAGAGTTGCCTAATGCACCATCAAATCGATCAATAAACCAGCTCATTGATCGATTTATAGGACTTTGTAGGTGAAATAGTAATCAAACCAATGCTTCTTTCTTTGCCAATTGATATTTCACCGCTAAGTAGGAGGAGGCTAGTGAGGCAAAGAAGGGTTGGGCACAGGAAAGTGAGGCAGAGGAGAGTGAGTAAGATAGGAGTAAGGGAGCAGAGGAAATGCGGGGTGGAGAAGAGAAGGAATGAGAACTGAAAAAAGTGGGGATACTGAAAAAAGTTTATGCGATCATATGGAAATCTAGATTCAGGGGCGGAGAACTACTATTTAATCCTGCCCTTATTGAGGACACTAAAGCCTGGATTGGTAGAGCGGGAGAAGTAGGAAGGAAGTAAAGGGGTGGGGGGCAGTGATAGTTGATACAAAGAAACCAGATTGATGCTATAAAATACCAGGATGAACTGAACATCATTTCTAAGCCGCGAGGAGAATTAAAGTAGAGAATCTTAATCTTCAAAAGTATTAAAAGTAAAGAATATCTGCGCAGAGGAGGCTAAGGGGAAAAGGCTTTGTTTATATGCTATTTAAGTTTCTGATCTTTCTAGATATATTCTCTTTTTGTACTTGGGATAAAACAAAGAAAACGCCGCTTTTAGCTGATAAAAAACCACGTATACCCTTTCTGTCATAATCATACATGGCCCATTGCATCTCATATTTCCCGGCCATTCTGTTCAAACATGTTGCTTTGTACTTACAACACTCAACCCATCATCATACGTAGTTGTGATTTCAGTGTGGCGTTGAATACCCTCTAGCTTGTTCGTATCATGAAGGATGAAGTCGTCGCTACTGTTGTCCACATCCTTGTTATGGCCAGTACCAATCTCGATATCGTATTGTTTTGTGTCGTCCTTCCCAATGCTGCTCATCTTGAAGTTACCTGTTCCGGTACCAGTGCCGGTCCCAAGTTTGGTGGTGTCGCTTTGTTGGTAGTAGGGGCCTGCCCCTCCTCCTCCACTAGAGCTTCCTCCTGTAACGCGGTTGTAGAGTGGTCGGAGGGCGGGAATCGAAACGCAGATGATCGTAAGGGTCAACTCAGACATGGTCCACATCACTGAGTCGCTGACAGCAACTGAGAGGCAATGTGTTAGCACAAGCTAGATAACGGGGTTTTCTTCAAGTGATAAGAATGGCTTACAAAGATAATCAGAAGTCTTGTTAAGAGCGTCTAAGCCACTAGTACGAACGACACCACAGATACCAGCACTAAATAGTCAGTATTCTGCTAGACGCGCGTTACTATAACGGAGTAAACTTACAAAATACCAAGACTCAGGGAGACGCAAATAGTAATTCTTTCCTTTCGCTTGATATTGACCTTCCACAAGACAAACCACGGATAGATAGCAAGGAAGAAGTCCATCGCAGCAGACCATGCTGATGAAATAGTCAGCATCAATGAGCGCGAATAATGTCGACTAAGGGGTCAATATCTTACAGCACATAATTTCTGCAACAATAGCCAAGTTCATATGACAGACTTGTCCCTTGGCAGCCGTAACTCGTGGGTCCCAAATAGTCGCCGTGGGTGTGCATTGCGCAAAGACTGCAATGGCAAGGAAGATACTGAGGAACATGATGCTAATTACCCAAAACCAAAGGACTACCTTGTGCCTTATCTGATGTTAGTTTAAAATCCGTAAAGTGATAATGTGCTACTCACCATGTCTTGGTTACTATCCTCATCAAGAATATAGCAACTGCACACTTGCTAAGTCCCATAGCCAGCGCAATACATGTTTGCCCGATGAGCAGCATCAGAACTCCATGTGTAATCTGATCAATATCCAATTTGTCAACGTGGGTGCCCATGCCGTAGTGGACCGAGGCACTGATCAAACACGCGAATGCACACATCAGGACCTGTTGCTCGAATGTCAGCCAAGTAAGCAACCGACAGGACTTTTGAAGTCTTACCCAAGTAGTTATCAGGATAAAGTCATCCGGCCCTACTCTTCCTCCCACGAACGTTCGAGTATACCATCGCAGGCCGATAATTCCACCAGCAATAGAGGTTTCAACCCACAAAACAGCGAGTAGTTGCTGCCCCTTATAACCAATCTGATTATGCCCCATCTTGACCTGAATTGAAGCTCAAAGTTCAAAAGTCTTTCTAGCAGTGCTTTTGACGAATGGACATGGGAGTCAAGTTATTTGAAAGCCAGGGTTTTCTTAATCCACAAAAATCTAAACATGCTTATACCTATACTCCTTTATGAATTCTTAGCTTGAATGAGAGACAGGGTGCCATTGAAACGAGTCGTGACATTCTGGAAAATTCCCAGGCGAAGTTGTATGAGAAGAAGTGACAATCCCTCTGTCATGCATGAACTCGATTGCAACCCCAGGAGACGGAGATGCCAGACCATTTCTTTTTCATATGGTATGCACACGAGAGTAAGAATAGGAAATAAAAGTGTCGAGCATTTGTCTTTCTATTACTCTATTTGGCAGACCCAAGGCTTTCTAGCACCTTATGCACCGGGGACGACGGGGTGTAGCGAGAAGGATCGTGGTGCAAGGATAGGCATGTATGCACAGATGGCCAAGAGTATTCCCGCGCCTCGGTTCGATTCATGGGAACCCAGTTGGCCGTTTAATTGGCAACTGCCGTTGAGAAGTTCCCGTCCTGCGTTAAGGTTCTGACAGGGAGACTCCTTGAGGGAGCCGTACCTTGTCGTTTCGTAGCCAGGCCTGCTTCCATTCAGTCCGTCCGTCCTCTGAGTCTCTTACTCCGTAGTATTACTCCGTATAAAATAATGTAAGGTAAACCCATGGACTTGAGTCATTGACTCTTTTGGCTTTGTACTTCATATAATCCTTTGAGTAGTCTCTAGTTTTTGATTTCAATATAAATAGTGGGTCCCCGGGGGGGAAGAAATTGTCCTCCCCCGGAGAAGCAGACTAACAAGCGTTTCAAGAGCATCACGTCAATGAATAAGTACGGACCAATGCTTCCATGTTATCGGAGTAGGTGGCGCAGAGACCCCCACCCCCACCCCCACCCCTATATGTTACGTGCGGGATCTGATCGACTTACTGTTCCAATAGATAAGCGAAGAAATGCAACACTCATTTAAAAGAAGAAGAAAACGGACGAATGATCATTAGTATATTGAGACTAAGAACAAGGGGGTCTTTCTTATACAGGGTGTATAATGATGGAGTAATAATTACGGATCAGAAGGTGCCGTAATATGATCATGGATTTGTGCATCGTGCGCTGTAGGCAATTTGGCGCAATCACTTCGCAACACTAGGCAACATAGCTCAATCTCGAGATTAGAGGCCCAGCCCGCCGTCCTTAGAGCTTTAGCGGAGCACTTATGCGAAGCTAACCAAACGAAATCCCCATAACGCATCTGCCTTTATCCAATCAACTCTTGTTCTTAACGGTGACAGCGGTCAAGTGGGCACGGCACACAAGTAGTTTGAAGGATTGCAACCCTGAATTCTTAGACACTGCTATAAATTTATTGCCGTGAAAGGGCATGTGAACAGCAGTCTACTAAACAACAAGTTCGGATGCACAGGTTCAGGGTGTTGAAAAAGTTCTAGCTGCTATTATTTTATCTATCCTTCAGAAAAAGAATCATGCTTCGGCTATTCCCCCAGTACTGTTGCACCCTTATAGACACGTGTAAACAAATGACACTGCTTTTATATACACCCATTATTTTGCTTTCCACCACATTGCCCCAAAGACTGTCAGCTGATAGATATTTTTCTATTCAGACTTTGAACCTTCGACACTGTCTACCCGAACCACACCGTGCCTTTCGCCGACAAAGGCATCTTTGAGCTCAACCTCCACCTTGTCTCCAAACGTGTGGTTGATTTCTTCCAATGACAGGCCCATGGTCTAATAGGACTGTGTCAGTCAAAAGAACGAATTATAGAATTGAGCGAACACATACCTCTGGGAAGTAAAAGAAAATACCAATTGCGCTAACAGCCGTAACTGAGACGAGAATCATATAGAATTCCCATCCAATGGTCTTAAGAGCTACGGAAACAGGAGCACTGTATGCGATTGCGTTTCCAAAGAAACTGGCATAAGCGAGAGTCGATCCTTCACTTCGGAGATGCGTAGGCCAGATTTCAGAGCCATAGACGTAAGAGGTACACTCAACAGTCGAAGTGAAGAAAGCACCGAAGATGAAGTACAAAGCTACGAGGGCGTTGGTTCCAGCTTGATTAGTCGAGCCTAGATAGTACTTGACAAGTGCTGCCATGACACTGAGAATTGCAGCGCTGCCAATCCCACCGACAACTAAATAATGTTAGCATGACACATAAGCGAACTTGAGTTACTTACCTAGAAGTTTGACTCGGCCAACACGATCAAGGAGGACTACGTTGAAGCCACAACCAATCAACGCACACACACTCCAGACAACACCCAATCCCAACTGCACTGTGGTGCCGAATCCAAGGCCAGCCATGAAAGTCGGAACGAGGTTTGCAATAGCAGTGATACCGGTTCCTTGGCCCATGATCCAAAGGAGGATGGAGCAGAATGCTCTCTTTCTGAGATGTGGAGTACTGAATATATATATAAAACCCTTCGGGAGGAGCTTTTCAGTTTCAACCTGCGCCTTGATCTGAACAGCTTCAGCGTGAGCTAGAGTCGAATCAGGGTCACTCTCTGAGCCGTGAAGGTATTGAAGCACTTTCTTTGCCTCCTCGTCGCGACCTTTCTCCATCAGCCAGCGAGGGGATTCTGGCAAAAAGTAGAGCGAGCCAAGGTGGATGCATCCTATAAAGGCAAGTACGATGAAGTTCAACCGCCATTGGACCTCAGATGTCACGAAGCTAAACGCTAGGGCACAAAGAGCAGCGACGATGTATGCCGTTACAATGCCGACTCCTTGCAGTCCAACTAGTAGACCGCGGTTGTGAGGTGGGGCTACTTCGCTCATATAAACAGGCGTGTTGGCGAGTACCATACCAGCTCCAATTCCGCAGAGAACTCGAGCAGTGAGGAACATCTCGATACTGACAGAGCCGGCTTGGAGTGCTGCCGAGACGATCACGATAATGGAAGCGCACGCATTTGCGATCTTTCGTCCGAATTTGTTTGCGATAGGAGCTTGAACGAGAGATCCGACCATTGCTCCACCGAGGAATCTAAACTCAAACTCAATAAAGCTCAACAGTGTAGGTAGTGACTTGCTTACCCTCCGAATAGTCCATCTGTAATCTGAGTAGCATTCGACCCCGAGAGAAACTTGGCAATGAAGGTGGTTTGAGCAAGCGTGCCCGAGATGGTATTTGCTGAGAATCCATAAAGAAACCCACCAAGACAAGCTGTGACAATTACCTGTGAACATTAAGTTAAGCTATCATTAAGACAACGACATGGCAACATACCACAACATTGACAAAGCTAGTGTGCCTTGGGATGTGTACAGACTGAGACTCGTTGGCCCCAGTACCCTCGAAGGAGGACTCTTCTTTCTCATCAGGCAGCGGCATCTTCGTATTTGAAACGTCTGTCATGGCGTAATTGTCAAAGAGACGTGATAAATAGGTGTTTGTCGACGACTTTTACCACGGTGCCACGTGGGAAAGAAAACTCAAGACGAGGGTCTGCAGAAGTTAAAGTAAACTGATGGCCGGCAGTCTGCAAATAGAGATATGTGCGGAAAGAGCGACGACCCGTGAGAAGGCTTTGAGGTTGATTCTGATAGAGAAATGGTAAGCTGTTAGCTTAAAGAGCTTTCGATCTGGACCGAAGAAGTAATGATTGTGCCTCTCCACAATGCTTTGGGTCGGTAGATACTGCATGCTGCAATTAATGAAAGTATTGACCCGCTTGTCGGGGGTCGATACTGCACTGAGCATCCTTTGCCTTTCCTGCATGAAGATCTGGCGGCTTGCTGGAGTGACTACTGCAACTCGCTTAATGTGTCGGCCAGGGGTTTTGCAGCCAACTTTAAAATCCCCTATCAAGACAACGAGGAAAGTCCTTTTGAAGTCACTACAGAGAGACATGAATGATTGAGACGATACATGCATTTGCTTTGCAAATCGATTACTAAAGGAATGCAGGCTTATTTCGATATGACAGCAAAAGCGAATCCTGGGCCGGGAAGACCTACAGTAGAAGTTCCGTGAGGCAACGGCAACGGCAATGCACTGGCGAGGCTGACTCGACAGTGCACTTTTACTAAACCCCTGTACTGTCACATACCCCGGCTTTGGCATTAGTGGCTATTGACAGATGGGTGATCCTTACCTCCTTTTCATCCAATCACGCTTTACAAAAGACAAAGAATACTGTACAACAAAAGATAAGTGTTTTCCGCTGCTACCCCTCAATTTATCTACCGGCTCGATCGTCTGATGTGATTAAAACTGCAATTCTTGACCCTGGATCGAACCCTACCACCGGGAAAGGGAGAGGCAGGGGCGAAGAACATTTCTTTTCAATTCCGAAACACTCCGTTGGTTTTAGTTCTTCTCTAGACTACCTGGCCGGGAATGATAAGCACCATTTACCCAATCACTTCGCTCTTACCTTTCAGCCCAATACCTCCGATTTTAAGCAATTCTTCAAATTTCAACGCAACTGCAACTAACCATTTTATTACCGCAATATCAAGCCGCAGATATGGATGTACCCGAGGCCGAAGTCTTCCCCATGCTCAAGGGCAAAGTCGCCCTGGTGACGGGCGGATCGCAAGGCATGGGCAAAGCCACGGCCTCAGTATTTTTGAGAGCTGGTGCCAAAGTCGTCATAGCCGACATCAAAGAGGAAGAGGGTCAGAAAACAGCCTCTGAGTTGTCTCAACATGGGGAAATCCTATTCGTCAAAGCAGACATCTCCAAGTCAGAAGAAGTGCAGAACCTCGTGGCTCAAACGGTAGCCAAGTTTGGAAGACTTGATGTGGCTGTCAATAATGCTGCTCTGTCACCAGACAGCACGGCACTTATTGACTTTGATGAGAATTACTGGAGGAAAACCATCGATGTCAACTTGACAGGTACGGCTTTGTGTTGCAAGTGGGAGATGCAGCAGATGATCAAGCAAGGCTCAAAGGCGTCCATCGTCAACATCGCCTCTATCAATGCTTTCAAAGTGCAGCCGAACATGCCAGCCTACACGCTGGCAAAGCATGCTATCATTGGATTGTCGAAACACGCTTCGATGGAAGGTGGACCGCATGGAATCCGCGTGAACACTGTTGCTCCCGGAGCCATTTTTGTAAGCCTTCCTGAATTGCCATCTCCTATAGGCTATAGTATCAACTAACATGAAAAAGAGTGACATGTCGGCGGCGGCTTTGAAAATCATGGGAACAACGATGGAAGAGTTTGCTCCTAAAGTGTGCTACCTGAATAGATTTGGATTGGCTCACGAGGTTGCGCAAGCCTCGCTCTGGTT
The DNA here is from genome assembly GCA_007821535.1 of Lachnellula occidentalis. Classification (NCBI taxonomy): domain Eukaryota; kingdom Fungi; phylum Ascomycota; class Leotiomycetes; order Helotiales; family Lachnaceae; genus Lachnellula; species Lachnellula occidentalis. Next base: position 28,523 of record QGMI01000292.1, on the reverse strand, counting down.
ATCTTCGGACAATGCGTCCTATGTCACTGGAATATGTGTGCCTGTCGATGGAGGGGCTTTGGCGAAATAGGGTGTAGTTATTCACTTTGGAAAAAGCATTTCAATATAGATTTCAAGACTTGAAAGAGACGACACTTCCAGTAATATATAGCCCATGGGTTGAGTGATCCAATAGCTAGAAATTACATGAACTATATCTTTGGTGATATTATCATATCCATGGAGTCTAACCGCCTTCTAGTTACCTCGAATTTATAGTTTGATGCTATTTTCTCACATAAATTTGGGAATCAATTCGAAAAATCATGTCTCTTTATGATATATGAATTTACTACGCTTATACTGATTCAAATAGCTTAAGATTCTTATTAGATAACCGACTTTTCTTAGCATCAGAAGTTCATAGTCATTTTAAAATGGTACGATAGTATCTTACTTCGTATTGGCTTCGTATTAAGATTGGACTTGGGTAAAATCCATCACACTTCGTACAAAAAGGCGGCTTGCTTCTCAACGCTAAACAGTTGACGTTAATGCGAGTCAGCCTCAGTCTGGCAAGATCTGCGGATCCGGAGTAGTGGATGCTGGTCCTAGCTCTCCGACGGCAATTGGGGCCGCTCGGTACGGCCCCTTTTTCTACGGTGCTAGATCGCACGATCGGGCGATTGTTTACGGGCGATCAACAATGGCAGCACCTCATACAGGACTGAGCGTCCGGATCGCTTTCCCCACCATAATAATCCCTGGGGAATCTTCAGCATACTCGCTAGTTCTTTAGTCTGACATTCCCGCTAATAACCCACTACGTAGATATATAGAATCATATAGGTCTAAGTGGCTCTTTATCCTAGCGAAGATTAAAAAAACCACAAAGTTAAACTAAATTTAAGATAAGACTTCTAAGCTGGGCTCTTAATGGGCCTGTAGTTCTCGGATCTGAGCTCATCAAATGGTGCGGGCTATGAATACTGTAAATGGAGTGAAAACAGTGGGATAGTCAGACTTAAAAAAAAACGCGAGTAAAAGCGCTGTAACAGTCAAATCTTAGCTCCTTAAGTAGTACGGCATATTAATTTATCTGCAGCGGGACTGTCAGACTTAAAGAAAAGGGGTACCCATGGAAAGCCCTAAAGTACTCGCGTCGTTGTTTTATATTTTACGGAGGTATATTTGATACCGTACTCCATACCATAGTAAAGATGGCGCTACTTAGAAAGCTTATACTTCATGTACTTCGTATTAGGGGACTTCTTACGGCTCCACCCGAAAAGTCTCACCTTGAGAGCTATTGCGGTATACTACTACGGTAAGGAGCCAGTATATGCACTGTGCAGAACCTATCCAGGCTAAGTACTCTCCACTAAGTCCACTACTGTACTCAAACAAAAGCAGAGATACACTAGTGAGGTTGCCCGCCGGGAACTATCCGGTGTGCACTGTGCAGACGTGGGGGGATGGTCTACTGGGATAGCCGGCAAGCCACAAGGTCTCGAAAATTCGAGACGCACATGCCGGGATCCCGGGAAATGCACAGTGCAGTAGTCGTTGCGCTTGGCTTGCTGTTTTGTGGCTCTTCATCTTGACAGTGACCCTAACGCACGCTCCATCACCATCCACTAAAGCGCAAGTGTTGAAATACTCACCAGGGTCCTACTCCGTAAGATCCACATCTAAGCTTCTTTTATCATGCCCTGAAGAGATGTGTGGATTTACGATGGAGTGCCTCTGTCTCGGCCTCGCCCTGGAACCCTGATACCGTGACCCTCCCTCAATGCATTATTTCGGAGGTATTAGGGTTGTAGGGAAGTTCCCAATTCCCAAGGCCCTGGGATCGGAGAAAAGCCCGTAAAGTAAGCAGAAAGTAAGCAGATGAAACTTGGAAGACGGATAGCTCCTCTAAATTAAATATTAATGGTTCTTTAACTTCTTCTCCATCTCTTTACTCGTCCAACAGCAAAGAAACGCAGAAATGGCAGCAACTCAATCTCGTGTCCATGAGGGAAAACTCGCCATTGTCACAGGTTCAGCAAGGAGTAAGATTCCCCTGGATAACCCCTTCAATGATGCTGGAATACGTGCTCACAATTTGCCTAGGCATCGGAGCAGCCATCGCCGGGAAACTGGCCAGCAAAGGATGCAACATCATCATCAATTACGCAACCAATTCATCCGACACCCTGGCTTCTAGCCTAGCGAGCGAGCTGACTTCCACCTACTCGGTAAAAACCGCTACAGTACGCGCGGATATCAGCACAACTGAAGGCTGTGATGCTATCATCACTGCAGCAAAAAATAACTTCTCCAAAGATGAGAAGCTTCAAGTCGACATTCTAGTCCACAATGCAGCCGTCCTCTATGTCGGCCCCCTGGAATCCGTAATTGAGAAGGAGTTCCACCACATCTACGCCGTCAACGTGCTCGGTCCGGCACTTCTCACAGCAGCATGTAAGCCATATCTCCCAACCGATCGTTCAGGTCGCATCGTCATGATGTCCAGCATCAATCCAAAGATTGGCACGCCGCACACGACACTCTATTCGGGCACCAAGGCGGCTGTGGAGGCTATGACGCGCGTGTGGTGTCGAGAACTGGCTGAGAATGCGACTGTGAATGCGATCAATCCGGGCCCGGTCATGACGGATATGTATTTGTCGGCTGCGGAAGAAGTGAAGCAAGGACTGGCAGTGTGGAATCCAGTTACGCCATTGGCTGCAGTGAGGGATACGGATACTGCCGAGGTGAGGGAGCTGGGGAATCGTTTGGGTGGGAGACCGGCGTATGATCATGAGATTGCGGGAATGGTTGCTATCCTCTGTGATCCGGATGCGGGGTGGTGCACTGGAAGTGTTGTCAGTGCTAATGGAGGACTGTCTTTCAGTTTTTAGATGTGTCCAGAACCATATTCTACATGTTGTTAGGCTTGAATTGTTTCCAAGGATATGACTTAATATGGGGAAAGTATGAGCTTACTGAAGTTAGGAGTATTATGAGGTACAAACGATAGTTCGTAAACTTTGCTGTCAGTCTCATATTCCGCGTGACCTTTCACAGTTGGGAAAAAAATCATGTCGCTGGAAGAGAGCATGGCCAAGAAACCGAGGAAAATCGTATTTGGGGTGTGTGATTGTCTCTTCGCTTGTTACTATTCCCTTCGTGATCATAGCCCATCCTCAAGATGCCTCGATGCGTTAAGTTTTGAATAAGCGTCCACATCAGAGCTCTTTTCCAAGTCTTCAGAATATGGTGGCGGCTCGTCACATGGGCCCGGTTTGCTTGCTCTTCTTCGCTGTGACCGAATAGACCTGTGAATATGCTTGAGCGACTCCTGAGTTGAATGAATCCAGTTGGCGGCTGTTGTTCGAAGATCACGAATCCGGGTCCTCAAATCTTGTCTTTGTCGAATGTCCACGGGTTCAAATAATGGCCTATGGGGAGGCACAACCATACTAATCACCAGTGCTGGTGGTTGCCTATTCGACTCCTTCAATTCCATCTCTCTGTTAAGTGCCACCATCTCATCCCTCAATATAGCGAGTTCATTCTCCACTGCTTTCGGTTGTCCACTTCGCCACTTCATTGTGAAAGGTTCCTCAAAGGTCCTAGATTGTTGGTATCACAGGGGGTGATCACTTCTCACTAGCTAGTAGCTACTAAGACTTGATACTGGATTTGTGGTGTTGCATTGATGATGTAGAAGTCATGGTGGTGGGGGCTGCAATGCTTGGAGGTTAGGCCTCCAAGCTTACGTAGCCCACGCTGAGTCACATGACCCCATATGTTACCCCCAATATGTCCCGACCTAGATAGTGTGGAGTAAGTCGAAGGCAGATACTTCTGTAGTCCGGTGTATCGGATCAGCTTGAGGGACTTTTTGATATGTTTGAGATTGATCTGGCAGAAGACTAAGTCGGTGCGGTTTGAAAGTCTAGAGGGGTGGGATAATTCTTGGGCATTGCCAATTCTTGTGTATAAAATTGACGGAAAAGACCTATTTTAAACATGCAAACATGCAAGAATTTTAGATGGCAAAAGCGACAACCACTAACTATTGGGATCGTGACACTATTTAGCCTATTGGAGACTGATAGCTTCAGTCCGCTTGCGACTAGAGAGGACTTAGGGCTCTGTGGTTACACAAAAAACCAAAAGGAAAGAGAACCTCAAGAAAACGAGCGGAAACGAAAACAAAAGATTACATGAATGAAAGTAGTTTATTAATAAGTATTTCAATATAGATTGCCGCCGCCTATAGATAATAAAGCCCCCTAGATCCCAAAGAATTATTTTGAGACCTCGAGAAAGAATTACGTGCTTCCCGAACTCATCAAGGTGAACCGGAAGCCCCATCAGGACCCCAACCCTAATTGCAATGACATAGTACGCACAAAAGAAAAGTTATCGAGCACATCCAGAATTTTCTCTCCCTCATCCATCTCTCAAGTCAAACAAACCAAACACTTGTCTGTTGCAACAAGCAAAAAAACTCAACATGGTGTTCCCCGTCTACTCCAGAGGGGGTGTACTCACCTACGACGATTACCCCTCCAAGTACAACGACAATAACGACCTCTTCGAGCGCCACATGCTTCAAGTCCGGGAGGCAGACGCATCCCATAGGGAGCCCGAGATATCGCTCCGCCAGAAGATCGTTTTCGTGCTTTTCTTCGGCATGCTTCTCTTGAATCTCTGCTACTGGATCGCTCGGGGCGTGATCATCGGTATCAGATACTTCATAAAGAAGAGGAATCGATCTTGGAAGGCCGATCCTGAACAACAGAAATCGGCGTTTGGGAAGGGGATGGATATGACGTTTCAGCCTCTGTCTCCTGCTTACCATCCTCAGGTTTCAAACAACGCGGAGGTTGCTTTCAAGAGGTTGTAACCGCGGGTGCGATGAGATAGTGGAGGAAAGGATGGAGGGTTTTGGATTTTGGGTTGAAAGTGGGAGAGGGAGAGGGAGGGGGAGGGGAGGGGCCCTGGTATGTCAGGTCAACACTTGCGATGGTATTGTACAAGCTGGAAACAAGAGAAAAAAGAGGAGAAAAAACATGTATAGTCTGGTGGAAGTTGTAATGGATGGTTCTGTCGGGGTAATTCCAAAGATTGATAGTAATATATCGAACCTTGAGATTCTTCTGGGGCTATCACAGGATAACCATCCCCCTACTGAGGGCCTGAGTCGCAACTGTTGAACGTGTGATGAGTGGGTAAGGCAATCTTCGCGCTTCCGCTCCAAATTAATTTCAGTCCCCAAAAACCGCTCTGCTGTAATCTTGAAAGTTTGACTCAGGGGATCGCGTAGCCTTCAACAGGATAAAGAACTTGAAAAGAGGTGGTGGCATCCTGCAAAAGCGCCTTATGTGATAGTCCAGCCAAGGTCCAGTTTCCAGCTGCTTCTGGTCTCGGTGTTCCTATTTTCCCTGCGTGGCTCCGAGACATAAATTTTGATCAATTCTGCATTGCTCCATTTAGTCTGAATCGCGACTGCCCGAAGATTCCGGCAGCATGAAAAACTGTTTGGGAGAGAAGACTATTCGCCGCCACTCATCCCACGTGGCCTTCTGCGCGTGGGATATTAGGAGTAGCAAGACAGCCTTTCTGTTGTGGGGTGGTATCATCATGCTTATAGAAATAGAACTTGGAAGTATACAGCTACTGGTGAGCCTATCAGGAATGGATGTCCGGCAAGTTGGCGGAAAAACCCCAAAGACATCGAGAGAATTGGCTTCGTCCGAAAATTTCCGGCATAGTACTGGAGGGAATATATAGCACCTTCCAGGTCTCTTGATCTTCGTGTAGATTGTGTGACCTCAGCGGTATTGTATTTATTGGATAGAGTGTTGATACTATCCCAATTGCGTCTTCGAAGGGGACGTTCCCTCTCTAACTCGCGATGTAACCTCTGTACTTATAATAGACTCGATACATGTACGAAGACACGGCATCCTCGCGAGGCGTAATTCTAACAATTTGTCACAGGTTAGCAAATGGAACATTCTTTGCAGTTCTGGAGCTCTCACGTCCAAGCTTTGCTGTAGTGAACTGTAGCACGTCGAACACCGGGTAAAAGTTCTTCGATTGCACGCGGATTGGATAATAACCGGACTGAAGACGGGGTAGGCCTAGTCCGGCATTTTCTCCATTGGCAGTAACAACAGTGAAGACAGATATTTCGTAAATAACGTCCATGGACTAAATGCCATTCAGCGGGTCATCTCGGAAGAGACAAAGGCTGTCGATCCAGATGTAATGATCTCCCAGCAAACAAGTAAAATGAATGAAATCGAAACCTATGCGAGTCAGCTCCTGCTGTAAGCTGCCAGTGACCCCGTTGGGCATAACTTGAACCAGGTTAGCTCTGTGAAACTGGAGGGCCTCAATGCATCCTCGTGTATAGCTCGATGCGAGATACTTTTGAAGGATCCACTTTTTGACAATATACCATGAGGCGGAAAAGGTATATGCTCCGTAGCATGAGAGTATGATCTCTTCCTCGATCGAGAGATCGTATTGACGACGATGTTCCTTTTCGCAATTTGTCACCCACTTGGTGGGGTTTGAGATATGGATTCGCTCAGCAGACTCGCAAAATATACTTGTCATGGTAGTCAAACCCAGATTGACAGGAAGTACAGGCAATGAAGATTGAAATGCTCGTTGGCTTGAGAACCTTGGAGGAGCCTGCACCAGGAGAAAATTGAAACATATTAGATGATTGACTCCCATATGGTCGGTTGTGTACTTGATCGCAACATCTTGGGGCTTCTGTGGCTAGATTTGAGCATTGCGTTGTACCAGCAAAAAGGGTTGTTTCTTCCCCGCTAGTATATGTACTGTATGTATACACCGTATGCTGAGGCGACAGGTGGGCAGAAAGGGCAAGACCTCCACGCGTAGAATCGGGAGACCGGACTGGGCTAGCCATAGCCTTTACCCCGGCTGCTTAACCATGAAACTGCCTTCATAAAAACAGATGTTTCCCATCCGTTGCAATGTATTTGGACAATTTGAACGAGGAGTGCATTCCACACAGGTGAGGAATTCGAGCAGACATGAGGTCTGTCAAGAGAAATTTGAGGTGATACGGCTTCGCTGAGACAAAGCAGAAGGAGCAGAGGAGGTCTAATCATAATAGACGCAATAGAAACCCCGGTATTGGTAATATAACATATAGACGGAAGAGAGGATACTAATAGCAAGAGTTATTGGTAAGTTGCAAAAAGCCTTGAGAAGTTTCTCGGGTTCTCAGCTGGATCATCTTCAGCAGTGTCTGAGATGTATGCGTCTTTCGTCTTTTGTCTTCTGATGAACGCAGGATAATGACAGAAACATAAGCGTTTGAATGCTCAAAAGCTGATGAGGATGATTATATTCAGTGGTAGGATCAACCCCCGAGATGATGATGTCGATGAACTTGCACGTGATCGTTCTGTGGTTTCCGAGAAGCTCCGTTTGGTGCCCGCGCATTATCAACAGCATTGCTCTCATTGGCCAATTATGGTGAGGTAAGCCATCCTGAGCTAAATTCATTCCCGAGGTCGATCAAGTGTTTGCCGTCAGTGGGCGACGACCTTTGAAGACCCTACGACGACGTCCTTTCCTTCGCATTGAGTGGCAAACACAAATTGATTGATATAATCCAGACTTCCGGTACTAGACTTCTTCATTGAAGTCACAAACCTCCACAGCTATCCAACAACACCACACTCCCCTCCACCACACACAATGGCAGCTCTACGCACCACCTCGCGCCTCTTCGCGGCATCACGTCCAGCCTTCAAGTCCCAGATACGGACGCGGACCATGGCAACTATTACTGGCACCGCTAAGTCTGGTGTTGTGGCTCCATCGGAGACCACGACAATCAAAGAACCCGCTGCGGATGCAGACTCGAAGATCAAGACATTTCACATCTACCGATGGAATCCGGATGAGCCATCCACCAAGCCACGCATGCAGAGCTACACCTTGGATCTAACCAAAACCGGGCCTATGATGTTGGATGCCCTCATCAGAATCAAAAACGAGGTGGACCCCACCCTCACCTTCAGACGGAGTTGCAGAGAGGGTATTTGCGGAAGCTGCGCGATGAACATTGATGGTGTCAACACTCTTGCATGCTTGTGTAAGTCCAATTTACAGCAGCAGATATACAGAGCAAAATCTAATTTCATCCAGGCCGTATTCCAACCGACGTCAAGGCAGAAAGCAAAATCTACCCTCTCCCCCACACCTACGTTGTCAAGGACATCGTCCCCGATCTGACGCAATTCTACAAGCAATACAAATCCATCAAGCCATATCTCCAGAAGAACACTCCCGCCCCAGACGGAAAAGAATACCTGCAGTCAAAGGAAGAGCGAAAGAAGCTCGATGGATTATACGAGTGCATTCTCTGCGCCTGCTGCTCGACATCCTGCCCCTCGTACTGGTGGAACTCGGAGGAATACCTTGGTCCAGCTGTGCTGATGCAGAGTTACCGATGGTTGGCGGATTCCAGAGATGAGCATACCGAGGAGAGAAAGGCGCAGCTGGATAACAGCATGAGTCTGTACCGATGCCATACTATTCTGAACTGCTCGAGAACTTGTCCGAAGGGTTTGAACCCTGGTTATGCGATTGCAGAGATTAAGAAGTCGATGGCATTGTAAGGTTTAGGACGAAGATGGGATGTATAGATGGAGATGAGATGAGATTGGGATCAGCGGCTACATGGTGATGGCGGTGTTTGGAACTGGTGGCTGAGTTTGCCGTCGTGTGTGTACATATGATATTTGTTAACGTCGTTCAAATCATCGTTATTTTTTCCAGCCTGGGCCTTCACCTGATTTTAGGTGAGGTGTGTATTTCTAACCAAGCCATTGCTCTGAATAAAGCAGTTTTTATATCCTGGTTATCGGGGCTGCAACTTCCTGTCTGCACCTCTCCAGTCTTGGTATGATTAATAGCCGTTCAGTTTGAAGCAGGCCAAAATGGTAGGTAGTAACATCATACTGCGCGATTCCATGCTAACACAGCCTCGCAGCAATATCGACCCTCTGGTGACACAGCCCCCGATAGTGCGAGCCAGGAATCAACCTTACATGTTTGTTTTGCGCCAGCTTCGAGTTTGTACCAGACACCGACCGTACGATACAGCCCATCCATACCATGGGCAACTGACGAACATAAAGAGCGTAACGCTGCCTAGTTTCAGCCGTAGGTACCTAGGTACATATCGCAAGTCCTCGCCAGCCTTATACAGCACGAATAACTGGCGGGTGAGCGATCGCGAGAACGAAACACGATGAATAATGCAGGGAATCAGGCAAATTAGAAAAACCCGTCACTGGCTGAACTGAAGACTTTTAAGGCTTATGGGCAGCTGAAGTTTATGGTGAAGGTAATTGGAAAGGAAAGGCTCTCTTGCGTCCACGACGTCTGCCGCTCACTACCCAGAACGAGTCGTCGCGCGAGCCACTGTGGTCAAAAAAGGCAAAAAGGCAAATGAAAACACCACAAGTTGCACCAGACGAATGATTCTGTCCTGCAGTCAAGGCGCATCGTGGATCGAGTCGCCTATTGCGAGTCGTTGGTCGATTCAATGAAGTGGAGGTGGAAAATGGCTCTTTCGTGCTGAAATTCCATGTTATTGAGCTATTTGTTTCATGGCCCGCGAGCCTGAACAGATATTGGGCGATAAAAAGTCAGCAACGCACATATGCAGCTCCGAGTAGGAGGCACGCAACCAGGAGATCTCATCTTTCCATCTCGCGATCTCGCTCAGAATATGCGCGCTCTCGATGCAGAAGATGCCGTGAGAGATACTGTTTTCAACCATCTATCTACATTGGGCGTTACTGAGATCACTAAGACGACCGAAAAACTCAATGGGGAGTTTCTTCTGATCCGATATTGCTTGTGTCGTTTGGGAAGGATCTCGATGCCAAAGACCTGTTCAAACCTCCTTTCGTTCGACATCACACATCACATCAGAAATCCGAATCCTGACATTTGGTAACGCCTCGCTATATTCATGAGCTGGGAGAGATATGCATGCTGCACTTACTTGATCTTCCTAACCTTTTCGGCCAGGCAGGCGATTGGACATTGTCTTATGAGAAAATAGAATCATCAATATTCTTTCTTTCTTCGGGTCCCGAATCGAGCTGAGCAAGTCAGACAGAGGTTTGCCACTCGTTCAACTTTCTACGATTACTTTACTCTCTCACCCTTACCCTCTTCTCTTCTTCGCCAACCAACGAATGCAAAACCATCTCAGGACCTCGTTAAGAACCATCGTTGACGCCCCAGCCAGGTCAGGCCATATGAAACACTCCATTCATCGTCGCATACATACCTATCTCGATAGCGACAACCTAATCCATACCCTTCCTCGCCTTCCCCGCTTACCTTGCCTTGCCTTGCCTCGTCCCACCTAACACCCTTCTCCTCCACCTCAACCTACCTAGCACGAGATTCAATCCTACTTACTCTCTCCCTCCCAACGCACAGCGCGCTCCTCTCCTCTCCTATCATACCGCACTCACTTACTTGATATATATCCGTCAGTATGCACATCATGTCGCGACCTAGACGCGCAAGATAAGATCCGGGCCCTACTATTGCCATGAGGGAAACCAGGAAATTGATTGATGCATGTATCCTAGAAGACGTCTGTCTGTGTGAGAACACAGTAGAACAGGACAGCAGAGGAAGGACAGACAAGATTCGTGCAAGGCGGTAAGGTTGAAGAGGAGAGGAGAGGAGAGAGGTCGCGGAGTGTGATTTCTTTGCCTTGGAGGAGGGAATAATCAAGTAAAGAAAATGTGATCTAATGGGTGGACAGGCAGCATCACGTCGGATATTACTAGTATTCAAACGAGGTTTTAATTTCAAATACAACTGATAGTATACAGGCTAGTTATTACTATGATACGAGACTTGGTGTTGGTTGGGGAAAATGAAATGCTTATACAATAAAAAATTCCCTCAGGTATGCTTTAGCAATGCCTGCATGACCTGAATGAGATGGAGGGAATGAGATGAGGAAATAAGTTTTTATACATGTTGCATATCGTACTTTCATATACTTTACAAGTATACAGAGCTGTCTCCATCCACCCTAGCAAAGAAGTAATATATATCTCAAAATGTAGCCCTCACAGGCAATCCTTCTCTATTCCAACACAGCATACAAGCCATCTAAACCTATAATATAATATAATATACAACTCCAATCCAATCCAGTTCAACCCGAACCAATCTTCTCATTATTTCATGAAAGCTATAAAATTGAAAAGCTACCACCAGCCCAAAACGCCTCGCTAGGTACGCTATGCTAAGCAAAGGCAAGCAATTATGTGACTACCCATTTTTCGTCTCTAGATTCGCGACAAAGTCTTCTATGCTCTCGAAATACCCTTCTTCCAGGACGCTGGAGTTGTGGTCTCCGCCTGGCAGAGGCTTCCAGACCTTGGTGGGGGATTGGGAGAGTTCGAAGAGGCGGCGCATGTGTGAGGGTCTGGGGGGTTTTGGTTAGTCCGAAGCCAAAATAATGAGGGGATGGTGATAGGGGGGATGGGTATGAGAGTCAGACAGGTTTCAAAAATGGTTAAATCAGGTCCCAGAAGGGACTTCAGGTTTTGTGGATGTAAATTGGTCATCATTCAGGTAGGGAGCGAGGGAAAAGAGAGAGGCGACATACGGTACTATTTCATCTTGGAGACCGGAGAGGAAGAGAATTGGGAGTTCGGTTATTGAGGGGATGAAGGTATCGGATGGCCAGACTTGATGGCAGAGGACAGCTAGGTATTTAGCTGGTGGGATGATTCTGTTTTGGTCAGTGTACATGTCGGAACAAAGGGGATAGATGTGGACGTACGAAGGAATCAACTTCCTCATCGACGTAAAAGTATTTTCAAGCACCAACCCACTGAACCGCTCATCATGCTGATTCTTCGCCGCCAGCTGTATGGACACCGCACCACCCAAACTCTGTCCAAACACCACAATATCATTATTCCTGGTCTCCGCTCTTTTCCGTAAATAGTCATACGCCGTTTGCGCATCAATCATCAAACCAACCTCATCTGGAGAGCCTGTGGAAAGGCCATAGCCGCGATATTCGAGCATAAATACATTGCATCCCATACGTTTCACGAACATGCGCGCAATGGGGATCCGGTGGCCAATGTTTCCTGCATTGCCATGGAACATCAACACCGTTGTATTCCTGTTCTTGTTTGAGGAATCTTTGGGCCCGCGAATGTAGAATGCAGAGAGTTTTTCGCCATCGGGCGTAGGGATCATGAGTTCTTCAAAATCGGTGATGCCGAATTGCGAGGGCCGGGGGATTTCGGTGCGGGCGAGGTTTGGGATATTCGAGGGGTAGATGAGGGCTCTGGTAGAGACATGTTAGTTTCATGTAGGTAGGTAGGTAGAATAATGGGAGAGGGAGGGGAGGGCTCAATTGGGGAGAAACGTACTTTTGCTTGAAATACAGGAACGAGCTCAACACAGCAGCGATGCCCTGTCGCCAGAGTAAGTACGATGGCGATGACATGGAACGAGTGTAGTATGGGTGATTGGATAAGTAGGGTAAGGACAGTAAGAAGGCAAAGGTACCGAAGAGATCAGGACCGGGAGACGCATGTAGCTTGCCATGGAGCTGAAGAGGGAGGTCATCTGCTGGAGATAGGAGCCGGAGGAGGTGTCTTGGGGAGAAGACATGCTGGTGCTTAAGGGGGATTTTGCAGGTCTCGCCTTTCGGTTGCCTGGTGATGTTGTCTCGTGGCCCGAATAGGCTGCACTTGACAGTTGTCTCAGCGGTGCATCTGCATCATTCGCCGAGCCGCGAGGAATGATGGCGGTGGGAGATCCTTAGAGTGGATTTATGCCTTTCCTTGCCTGTTGGGGGCCCGGGCAGGAGGAGAGACAGGCGAAATGTTGGTGAAGGTGGAGTGCTGGTGGGAGAAAACGGGATGCAGGGCAGAAAAATGAAACGCGCGGTACGAGTTTTTGTTGAAATAGTGTACTTGGCCTTGGCCTTGTAGCCCGCTTATTGTACAGCCGCCCAATAGACTGGTTTGAAGGAAGAATTACTAACAAGAATATAATGTTATACAGTATTGTGTTATATGCTGCAGCGATTTCATGCTCATACGGTAACAGGTAAGAACCTTGGAGTATAGCGATTGTTTACATTACCGGATATTATTCCTGGAGTGTTGTGGATAGATAACCGGATAATTATTAATGACCGGATCTGTTCAGGGGGGCAGCTGATGGTAAGAAACCGACTGGAGGTTGAAGATGATGCAGTTGCCCGTCCCCGTGATACGGTACAGAAAACCTACACCTCAAGGAAGAAGGAGACTAGAAGGATAGGGCAGTCCAATAAGAGGAACATCGCAATCCTATATCTGCCTACAACGGGAATAGCTTCACCCATCCTCCCTTCACATGATCTTTCTCTCTGTATGATCCTTATTTACCTCCGTCCTCCCTCCTCCCTGCGTGGCCTGTCTCTTCCTGTCCCGCCATTCGCCCACAACCGAGATCTCATCTCTTCCTCTCACGTCCCGCGCCCAAAAGAAGAGAGAACCCCCCCCCCCCCTGGCCTCTCACACGTTCCCACATCATCGTACCAACAAATCAGAGCTCCCTCCTTCTCCGTGTTTGGCTGATATGCTCATGCACCACGACGACGCGACCTTGCAGCAGCGCTCGTTCCAGTGCCACACCACAGCCCGCCATCCCACGAATAAACAGAAATAGGATAGTGCCAGGGTGGAAAGGCCAGGCGAGGAAGGCTAGAGGAACTTTGGAACATCCTCCTACAGTACAACTCCCACGCAGTCCCCCCTTAAGTTAGACCTCCCCTTACGTCCCCGCCATATTCCATCGCTTCCCGGCAATCAGACCATCATCTCTACTCAATCATCCCAAACTCTACCACCGATCCAACCCACCAGAAACAACCCACAAATCAAGCCTACGAAAATCTCATCATGGTATCTTTTTCTTGCGAGGTCTGTTTACCCTGTTTACCCTCCCACCTCTACGCGTCGTGAAACACCACCAACTTATCTGACGATAATGAGCTCTACTGACTATTGTCTAGTCCTGCGGAGACGTCCTCACCAAGAAGAAACTCGACCCTCATCGTAACCAGTGTCGCGGCGCATCGTTTACATGTCTCGACTGCATGGTACATTTCCAAGGGAACGAGTACCGCTCTCATACCGTACGTAGTCGACTGTTATACTTATCTGCATAGAACTAACACTTTCAAGAGCTGTATCAGCGAAGCGCAAAAATACCAAGGCGCCCTCTACAGACCCGACAAGGAAAAGAAGAACAAGCAGAGTCATCATAACAACTCGAGGGCCGTCGTACCACACAAAGCTTATGTCGAGGATGGCGAAGATGAGTACCACCACAACTCGCATATTGTGATTGTCGACCCTCCTATGCCGGAGGCTCCGGAACCTCCATCGGCAGCACCTGGTTTTGAGTTCGACCCGGATCCTGTCAATGTCTTCGATTTCCTTGTTGACGCCACACCCAACGCATCGCGACTCGAACTACCTGCTCCTGAGCCGATGAACCTGATCGAGGAAGCGCCGGAAGAGAACAACAACCAGGATTTGGTTAGAGTACGTTTCGAGGACGCGGGCCACAGTGTATCGGAACTCGTCGAGTATGGAAATGGGCCAATACCAACAGAAGAAATCAGAACTCCAGCGCCCAAGGCGGATAGGGAGCGCCGAAGGGAGAGAAAGGAGCGCGACCATACGAGCAAGGACAAGAAGGATAAGAAGCGCAAACGTCTACATGTCGATACCCGGGATCTATCACCACGTGGAGAAGCCGACGAAGTCATGACCGATGCCCCTCCCGTTCTTCATTCCGGGTTGACTGGTGGCCTCAATCGATTACTTTCCCGTCCTTCGGTATTCCCACCATCTCCAGACTATTCTGGTGCCGATGGAGCTGATGCCTCCCCTGGAAGTCCATTGAAGAAGACGAAGCATTCCAAGCGTGGCCGTAGCCGTGTGGATACCATAAGCAGCAATCTATTGTCGCTGATCAGCGCACGCCCATCCCGTGAGCACTCTTCGGAGGAAAGACCAAAGAGGAAGCACAGACGACACCGAGAAACGTCCGAGAGACCTAAGATGATCGAGTACCATCCGGGAAATGAGGTGGGCGCTGTTCAAGACGACCCTGCAGCCCAAATGGTCGTTTACAAGCCACGCGCAGACTTATTACTGAGTTACATCAACAAGGGCCCGGACAGCGAGCGAGGTGTAAGCATGAACAAGGCACTCAAGAGATACCACCGCGACAGAAATGCGGTCGGAGTGGGATTGAGCAAGGGGGAAGAAGAGAAGGAGCTCTGGAGGAGTTTGAGGATGAAGAGAAATGACCGGGGCGAGATAGTTCTGTTTCTATGATACCATGCATACGTTTATCTAGGTTTGACTCTGGCTGCATTGCATGTATGTGTGCATTCCACCTCCTGTCTGGTTACTGGAGCTGGACCTTAATAGTTAGATGACCTGAAATTAAGGCGCTTCTTGTCTTGCAGCAGAGCTGCGAATTTCTCAACTCAATTACCATACCTTGCTTCTGGATTGTGATTTTCAATGTCCTTAATCCAGCCTTGCGCCTTGCGCCTCGAGGCTGTTGATGAGATTTGGCTCCTGTAGTTGATTGGAACATGCTTCCAAGCCGTGGCTTGTCTTTGGCCAAGCAGACGGAAGGATGTGCTGCGGGTATATGTACGGATATCATCCATGCAGCTGCTTTGTACAGGAAATGATATATCGACTGCGCGTATCTTCCGTACGACCGTGACTCAGCTCAGTGGTGACTCTTTTCACATCATTACGCGCTAACATCTTCCAGGTATGGCTCGAATTGCCACCACTGGATAAAAAGTCAGCCTCGTGCTCCTCTGTCAGTAAATACACAACTCACCGCTCCACCACCTTCGACTCCCTATTTTCTTTTTTAATTCGAAGACGCCGTATTTTAAAGGCGCAACGCTGCTCTGTTCAGCAGTACAAAAATACATCACAGAGAATAACACCAATCCCGATCATCAAAAGCGCCAAATAAATCGAGCGCCTGCCACCAAGCCATCATATCACACCACACTTCGATTAGGAATCCTCATATCACAAAGACGGCTTCTCAATCGATCTCCTACTCTCTGCAAAGCCAAAGCATGTCTGCTGTTGAAACTGCTCCTCCCCCAGCGGGACGGGACAGACCACCACGCAATCGTCGCGGACGAGGCGGAAACCGAGGAGGGGCAACTGGAAATGCCAATCCCGCTGCTCAGACCGCAGATGCTTCCCTCGTACTTCGACCTGCTTCCGTAGCACCAGCACCAACTCCTCCCCCAACCTCGAATTCGAACAGAGGTGGCCGTGGCAGAAGGGGCGGCCTTGGACGAGGGGGAAGAAGAGGTGGCGCACAACCTATGGTCAATGGCCAAAGAGCATTTGGAGGCCAACTCACCTCAAATGCCCCCTCAGCAGAAGGCTCATTAGCAGGCGATGCCCCAGTCTTCATCCCAGGCCAACCACTCGTCCCGCGAGCAAGACAACATCAAGTGCCCCGCCCCAGGCGAATGTCGAAATCTCAAGCCCCAGACATCGCTTCCAGAACTCACGAAGACATCACCAACGGTCAATACGAATGCGCCATATGTACCAATGAAGTCCTGCCCAATTCCAAGATCTGGAATTGCAAGACGTGCTGGTCGGTTTTACATCTATCGTGCGTGAAGCGCTGGTCGAAGAATGAGATTTCTACGCATCAACAGCGCGCGAATGATAACGGAGAATTGCCGCCACCGAGACAATGGCGATGTCCGGGCTGCAATCTACCCAAAGATGGTTTGCCGAATGACTATACATGTTGGTGTGCCAAGGAGGTAGAGCCTCGTTCTCTTCCTGGCTTACCACCTCATTCTTGCGGACAGACCTGTTCGAAGCCTAGAGTGGGACATTGCCCGCATCCCTGCGAGCTTATTTGTCACGCTGGTCCTTGTCCGCCTTGTAGCCATATGGGGCCTTCTTTGCCTTGTTTTTGTGGGAAGGAGGCTTCGACGCGGCGATGTCAGGATACGAATTATGACGGCGGATGGAGCTGTGGGCAGGTTTGTGATGATGTTCTTCCTTGTGGGGAACACAATTGTAAGAGAGGATGTCACGAGGGCTTGTGCGGAAGCTGTGAGGTTCTGATTGATTCTCGCTGTTATTGTGGCAAGGTGGAGAAGCCTGTTGCTTGCTCTGAGCGGGATGAGGAGAGGCAGAGTCAATTGGAGGATGAGAGCTGGACGGGATCTTTTGACTGTGGTACTGAGTGCAAAAGGCCTTATGATTGTGGTAATGCGGATCACTTTTGTGAGAAGACATGTCACGTTCAAAATCCGAAACCTGCACATTGTCCATACTCGCCAGATGTCGTCACGCACTGCCCCTGTGGAAAGACACCATTATCTAGTCTACTGGAAGAAAGTCGAAAAGATTGCTCGGCTCCAATTCCTCACTGCAAAGAGAAATGCGAGAATCTGCTTCAATGCGGGCATCTCTGCCAACAGACTTGCCATGAGGGCGAATGCAGACCCTGTCTGAAGACGGTCCAAATTGCCTGTCGATGCGGAAGGACTACATCTAACACAATCTGTCACCAGGGAACTGAGGAGTCGCCCTCCTGCATGCGTGTCTGCCGAGCAACTCTAAACTGTGGCAGACATGAGTGTGGGGAACGCTGTTGTCCCGGAGAGAAGAAGGCAAGCGAACGACAAGCTTTGAAGCGCAAGCATCGAGGTTTGAGTGCAGCACCAAGGGGAGATGACAATATCGAGGCTGAACACATCTGTCTCAAGGTTTGTGGTCGTCCGCTGAAGTGTGGAAACCACTCTTGTCAAGAGTTGTGTCACAAAGGTCCTTGTTCAAGTTGTCTTGAAGCTGTGTTTGAAGAGATCAGCTGCGCTTGTGGTCGAACTGTTCTCCAACCACCACAACCATGTGGAACTCGACCCCCTGAATGTCGCTTCGACTGCACCCGCCGCCGAACATGTGGCCATCCCCAAGTCAAGCACCAATGCCATCAAGGTACGGAACCTTGCCCTAAATGCCCATTTCTCGTCGAAAAGCCCTGCATCTGTGGCAAGAAGACCCTCAAAAACCAACCCTGCTGGTTTACTGAAGTCCGCTGCGGGCTTCCCTGCGGCAAAAAACTCAAATGCGGAATCCACACCTGCCAAAAGCCCTGTCACCGCCCCGGCCAATGCGAAGACGCATCTTCACCTTGCGCCCAGCCTTGCGGCCGCAAGAAAACAGTTTGCGAACACTCCTGCTCCGACGCCTGCCATGCTCCTTACCCGTGTAAGGAACTCCAGCCCTGTCAAGCCAAAACATTCATCACTTGCGCGTGTCAACACCAGAAGAAAGACATCAGATGTCTCGCTTCAAAGACAAGCGATGGCAACAACGGCAAAGTTTTAGAATGCACAGACGACTGCCTAAAGCTGCAACGCAACGCCAAGCTCGCTGCCGCTTTGAACATCGACCCCACCGCGGTCTTAAACGACCATATCCCCTATTCCCAAACAACACTCGATCTCTTTCGCGAGGCACCGAAATTCGCACAAGCGCAAGAACGCGAGTTCCGCGTCTTTGCTGCTGATGAGAAGGAGAAACGGCTGCGGTTTAAACCGATGCAAGCTAGTCAGCGCGCATTCATACATGCTCTGGCGGAGGATTTTGGGCTGGACAGCGAGAGTCAAGATCCGGAGCCTCATCGACATGTTTCTATTTTCAAAACCCCCCGATTCGTCTCGGCACCTATGAAGACGTTAAGCCAGTGCATCAAGCTGAAGGCTATACCTGTTGCTGCGCCAGAGCCATCGAACAAGGGACTGGTGAGTAGTGCGGAGCCATTCAACGCCTTCGTGTTGAGCAATCCAAAGTTCGGTCTTACGATTGACGAACTGCGCACGGACCTGCACCCGGAATTCGCAGCCGCTGGATTCGAGGCCTTTGACGTCGCTTTCCTACCATCCGGCGACATCGTTCTCAAACCTCTCCCCACACACTTCCTCGCGGCGCAGAAACTAGAACTCAGCCTCTCCTCCGCCAAACCCTCTATCGCCAAAAAAGTCACCACTCTCGAGCTGGCTGCTTCCACGACTCTCTGCGCTGTAGATGGCAGTCTTAACGTCGCGCGCAGAGAAGACGATAATGCAAGTGGTGGGGGATGGTCTCAAGTTGCGAAGGGAGCGGGGCGGAAGCTTGTGGCAAGGGAGAAGGAGGTTGGGCATAAGAGTTCTTTTACTGTGTTGGGGAGTAAGAAGAGGGAGCAGAAGAGGGAAGAGGTGGCGGATGATTGGGAGAGGGAGGTTGAGAAGGAGGGGTGGGATGACGCTTGAGTTTCATGAATGCTATGCTATATGATATTCAGCTCCTTTCAACAGAGCGAGCGAGCGAGCGAGCGTATGCGCTTTTTGTTCTTAGCTGACGATGTGGCATGATATGATATGACATGTATGATGGAAAAACAAACGAAACGGACTCTGTAGGTACGTAAAGAAACTCTTATAATTGCAAGACAAGACAAGACATGCCGAACCGCTGAGCCGTTGTCTGAATACCGGGGAAGGTGGTGTGGTGTGGTGTGGTGTGGTGTGGTGTGGTGTGGTGTGGTGTACGGTATAACTCTAGGTGAAATAGAAAGAATATCTGCATATACGCAGTAAAGAACTTGAGAAATCCCATCCAGGGCATGTACCTATGGTAGCCTTTAGTAGGTAAAAGGACTCATAATATTTCACGCGTCCGCATCCTTGCCATCCATATAAATTGAACTTCCCTTCTTCTCAGCAAGTGCCTGCCTGCCGTCTTGCAGATTCCATTCTACGCCCCAGCCCCCCAAGATTGGTGGGGTCCGAAAGCTTATTTGTCGACGAAAAGTTCTTTATTACATCCGAGTCCTGACTGACTGACTCGCCTGGGTATTCTCGTGACGTCGAAGCCGCAGTATCCCTACTAGGTTTTGGTTGGATTCTTGTGTGAATAGACACGGCTTTCGACCATGAATGAAGAGGCTGTTTTGGGGAGGTTCGAGCTCTGATCATATACATACCAGGAATTTGCAAACGTATCAATCAGCACAAAGATGTAAGTAAGTAAGCATTCATTTCCTTGACTTGTACATACAAAGTTTTGGAAGGAAGAAATGCCAAAGAGAATCAGTTTGTCGCTCTTTCTACGGAGTACATACTGTAGACAGGAAGAAAACGGCACACATTTGATATGTATGCACGTTTGGATCGATTCTTCTTCGGTACTAAGAAATGGCATGAAGTTTAAGCATGGTCAAAGAGTCACGGTAAACGCTTGGGGATTGTGACATTGTTGAGTTCTGCTTCGCAAATATCATTCATGCGCTCCGAGACAAGATGAACGGGGAATGAAACAATTAGAATTGCGAATTCCCGGAGTTTTGCTACTCAACTATGCACAAGCCATGTCAACTACAAAATGGCCAGCGCTTCATCTTACTTCAGACATCAAACTTAGGAATTAATACCACAAGATAACCAAGCCCGATTGACTCACAACTGCCAAATATAGAGCAATCAGACATGGCCAGACGTCAGTGGGATTTACGGAAACTCGACGTGTCAGATATGGGGGTGCGAAGAGATTTGTGGCAGTAGTCTTTGTTGTCTCTTTTGTTTTGGTCGTCTCATACAATACTGACCACAGAATCACAAGAAAACTTTGAGGTTAGGAAGTAGCCATGTATATCTGTTGTGCATTGATTGGCTGTCAGATGCATGGGAAGTCTCAAAAAAGCTAGATTGTTGCTTTGTTCCGCTTAGACGCGAATCACGACCGCCTTCTCGTCCTATCTTCAGCAATTAATCCTCGGTCGAGGAATATGCTGTTGGCGTTACCGAAGGCTAAAATGTGATAAAGTCTGTGACTGGCTTTATATAGAAATTTGCGATACTTCCCTTGCCTCTAGAACATTCAAGTACGCTCCTGCACATATGTAAGCAAGAATGGATTACGCAATCATAACAAACACAGACTAACCTCCAGATCTCCAACGATGTTCGCCAAAGAGCTTCAACGCATCTTTCACCAATAGCAAAGCATCCAGCGTCTCCTGCGTCCCATTCTCTCGATACAAGCGCAAGTTCGAAACGGCGGTATGGTACAATAGCGTTGTGAGAAAGGGAGACGCTTCTTTCACGCAGGACTCGAAGGGGTGGAACTCGGAATCCGATGCTGGCGCTTCGGAACTGGAGATCCGGATCACTTCTGTTGTTTTTGCTGTGAGGTGGATGGCGTGGAAATGAGCTGACATGGTGGATTTGCGCGACGTGTGTGATTCGTGGAGGAGTAACATGGCACTAGATGGATATATCAGATGTTGTGCGCTGGTTAAAAATGGCTGATATCGTATTGTACGTACATGGAGCACATGGCTGTCTGGTTCATGATAAATAGGCTGTCATACCGGCCTTCATACGCGACGACCGTCTCCAAAGCCCGGAGCGCGTTGTCCAAAAGCAGGGCTTGCTCGCCGTGCAGCTGGGTGCCGAAGTCGTCCGAGGCAATGTGATCCAGCACCTGCCCGAGTAGTCTGCTTGCTTCTGCTGTCAATGCAAAACGTCCCAGCTTCCGAGGTGAGCGTGAATGAAGAATTCCCAGGCTTGCTGGAGGCATGACCTGCACAGCTGTTAGCGGAACCCTGTTCTCGGGAGCCAGATAGACGGAAACGCACCCCTTCGTCGAAAGCTTGATCGTCCGATGGCAAGGGCATGTCTGGAGACGGGTGCTCGATCAAGAATTGTCGCCTTTGATAACCTATCTTGATAAAGCTGAACACCGTTAGTATGTATATTGCACAATACAAATAGGTCGGCGGGGTGGCAACACCACGCGCTGCTTCTCACCGGTCCAAGATTACAATTGCCCACCATACTCTATTCTGCTCTTCTATATCAACCCATGAAAACGGTTTCTTCTCTGGAAATTGTGCGCCCCAGTTGATGCCTAATTCATGTCCATACCTCACACAAGCCTCCACAGAAATGGCCGCCGAAGGAAATATAGCATGCCCTAGTTCAAACAGCGCGATCAGTATACCCGCCTGCAAGATCTGGATCGAGACAATCCCCTGGATTTCGAGTTCTAGATAAAGTTGCTTGAAGGCCAAGTAAGCCGGCGTCCTGGGATTATGCTCGTGTGACGTTGACATGACCACGTCCATGCCCAGAATCAACAGCGCATAGTCGGAGCGGATGTGACCAGCAGGATTGCCCAAAACAATCTCTTGGAAACGTTTCTTTGACACTATAGGTAACCAAGAGTGGACCGTGGAGAAATATAGAGAGCTAATTGACCCCCACCGTTCGGGTCCGCCGATGAGCCCAGAGATGGAGGCCGGAAGTCCCGCACTCGCCTTTGGAACCTCAACCTGGCAAGCCCTGAAAATATCCCAGTCCAAGTAGAACACGGGTGGAAAGCGGCTTGCGGCTGCAGAAAGCGGTGCTGCTTGCGGGCTTTCGGCGGCAACGGTGATGGATCGAGGAGAAGAGGACTGGAACAACCTGGGCTGGGACTGCTGCTTCGAACGCCGTGCTGGAGTTGGGACAGTCGGATACTCGCAAAGCAGGTGTTTACTGGGTGCCGACAAAGTCAATAAGACAGAAAACCTTCAGTCACGCTACGTACGCTTACCTACCTTGAACATGAAGAACACCTGGGGAGACCTTTGTCGCATTTCCTCTTGCGAGATTTGCACGAGCTGCAGGCTAGCTGCAAAGACATCGGAGTGCAATATCGTTAATGCTGAGGGTGCAATATTTCGTGATGGTTGTATTTTGATGATGGTTCTCCACGACATTCGTACGGCGGTGGGCATGAAATCAGCCCCGCATGCTCAGCGGCCGCCAGATTTGGCGGCATCCGCTGCTGTGCTCCGTAAAGCTGACCCGCTTGTCCAATCAAGACATTGCACCATCCCCAGAGAGACAGTTACCACTTTCAAACCGAACAACCCACCTTGTGTATTTATACTACAGTGCAAAGTTATAAAAGATACAAATATCCTCGCAAACATGAAGTTTCCCATCACAAACTCCCCTAGCCATCCTCAATTTGTTCCCTCACAAGCACTGCCTCCAACAAATCACAATTCTTCACCTACACAATGGCTCCTCGAATTTTCATCACAGGAGCCTCTGGCTACGTCGGTGGCCAATTCATCTCCAACATGCTAGGGAAGCACCCCGAGTATCAAATCATCGGCCTCGTGCGGACCAAAGAGCAAGGAGAAAAGCTCACCTCGAAATATCCATCCGTACAACTTGCCATCGGGGATCTTGATTCCAGCGAGGTGCTAGTTGAGCAGAGCAAGCTGGCAGATGTAGTTATTCGTAGGCTCCTCCTTCAGTCTTCTACTTGAGAGTAATATGCTGACCATCCTCAGAAGCCGCGGACTGCGATCATCTCAACGCCATAACATTCATCATGCAAGGCCTGTCCTCCGGCCAGAAACACGGCTTCTTCATCCAACTCTCCGGTGCAGCCAGCGTACTAGATATCTCCAACGGAGTCGGCCAGCCTAGTACGAAAGTCTGGGACGACTTGGTTGACTTGGATGATATTCTCGGCTTCGACGAGACGCGTATGCATTCCACTAGTGACAAGCTTGTCTTCAGTGAAGGGAAGAAGCACGGTGTCAGAACCGCTATCGTGGCGCCGCCCATGATCTATGGCAAGGGCGAGGGAATCAAGGAATGGAGCATGGGCTTGCCGTGGCTTGCAGAACTATTCAAGAAACGCGGAAAGGGGTTTAAGCTCGGGAAGGGCAAGACGCTGGTTAGCCATATACATGTGAGGGACATTGCGGATGTTCTGGTGTACTTTGCGGAACAGGCACTTGGTGCGGATGGTGGTAGGGTGGAGTGGGGTGAGAGGGGATTTTACTATGCTGAAGCGGGAGAAAACACGTATTTGGATATTGTGGCTGCTATTGCGAGGGAGATGGCTGGGAAGGGGATGATTGAGACCGCTGAGCTGGATGAGCTGACGTCGGAAGAGGCGAACCGGTTGCATGTGTGGGCAACCGCTATGTGGGGGTCCAATATGAGGATTCGCGCTTCTAGACTGCGGGGTCTGGAATGGGTGCCAAAGCAACCGGGGGCTATTGAGACAGTTTTCGAAATGTTAGAATGAACAATAGACAAGACAAGAAGAGGAAAGGAGCTCCATGGGTATGCAGGCAGACGTGGGTTACTAGATATGACGCCTCGAGATGGGGCATAGGTTAAACGAAGTCTTATATGCTATAGCTTTCATATTTGCAAGAAGTAATCTGCATCTTCAATGTGCAGCATTGCAATATTGATATGGCGTTGAGAGAGGATGTAGGTAGGCTGCGGCGCGAGTAGTTATTTTATATTGTATTAGTCATCATTATTAGCGAGGAATCCCCTATAAATTAGCAGTCAGTCGCTAAACTTCAGGGGACTCGCACAATTACTCCCCAGTTCCACCCCACGATTACCCCGCACCAACTTATTCGTACCACATTTCTAATCTCAAAATACAGATTTATAGAAATTTGTTTCGTCAACTTGACAGGTACGTAATCATCATATTCCTACTTTTCGACAGAGGAAATGCAAAGTACAAGAGATGGATATATATCTTGAAACTCATCATCATTATAGTACCATCAAAAAGTCCGGATCTCTATCATCCGCATAACCAGTATACTGATCATACTTGCCGTTCTTCTTATCCTTATTAACCTTCCAGCAATTCAGTATATTGAGAGCGACCCTTTTAGCAGCGTTAGCACAAAAGCCTCTTTCTTCATTAAAGAAAAGGTAGAAACTTACATGAACCAAGAAAAGACCAAGAGTCCAAGCACCACGGTATGGCCCTTGTGGAACTGCGGCTTGTCCTTGGACGGGTAGATAAACGTAGCGACAAACCCACCACTATTCGCAATCATAAGCTGCAGCGCCGTCGTCGTCGCACGCTTATAGTGTCCAGCCGAGTTATTGGAATTCCACACCAACACACACGGAACGCTGGCATACATGCCCGTGGCCATCAGAATCGTCATCCCGTATTTGACCTTGGGATGCTGGATGCCTACATTGGCAATCACGGCGTATCCCACGATGGCAGGGAGTAGCACGATGAGCATCACGACGCCGCGGAGCTTAAGGCGATCGGATACTATCGAGACGGCGATTGTGACGACTGTTGCGACGGCGTAGGGGATGACGGACCAGAGCTGCGCTTCGTTGGCTGTGTAGCCTAGTTCGACGATGATAGTAGGGAGGAACAGCCCGAATGAATAGAGGCCTGCTAGGATGCCGAAGTACGCGACTGCGCTCAGCCATGTTGAGAGGTCGAATATTCCGCGCGATACTTCGGACCATGAAAAGGCTTCATGTTGATCCCCGCTGTGGATTAATTCTTAGCATACATTTCGTTTCGCCAAAGACAGCAGACGTGCGGAACTTACCTGCCATCTTGCGCAAGGCGTGACGGAACATCAAGGTGTAGGCGTGTCCGGGCATATGCGCGCTCATCTTCTTTCAAAAAGGATGCTGTATCTACGCTGTTGGGTAGT
Organism: Lachnellula occidentalis; assembly: GCA_007821535.1. Lineage (NCBI taxonomy): Eukaryota > Fungi > Ascomycota > Leotiomycetes > Helotiales > Lachnaceae > Lachnellula > Lachnellula occidentalis. Next base: position 2,852 of record QGMI01000292.1, on the reverse strand, counting down.
AGGAAGTATGCGATGACTCCAACGACCACAGTCTGCGATAGTTTCAGCTTCCATGATCCCACCTCTCACTTCCTAGGAAGGAATACTCACAAGAATGCCTTCAATGATGAAAATCCAACTCCACTCCGCCTGGCTTCCAATCTGGCCAATCTCCGTAAGTCCCCGTGCGAGGAGCCCACCAAATGCACCACTGAGAGACGCAGCGGTGTAGAAAAGCCCTAATCTCAACGCCATTTCTCCTCTTGTATACATTCCGGACAGATACAAGACCTAGAAATCACAATCAGCAAGTTTATTATGCCCACGACCTTTTTCGGACTTACAATGCCAGGCAAAAGTCCACCTTCAGTTATCCCCAAAACAGCTCGCACAACCAGAAACCCGGCATAATTCCTCACGAACCCAAGACACATCGTCACAATACCCCACATGACTGTTAAAGCCGGCAGCCATATTCTAGGACTGATTTTCTTTAAAACAAGATTACTCGGTATCTCACTGTATTCCGAGTAAAAAGGTTAGCGCCATTGATCAATCGACAACGCGACCAAGATATTATATTAAATATGGTGATAGGATTGGCAGCTTGTCGCCAAACAAGTAATGAGGTGAAGAGAACTTGCCTCGCGATATACGTCGCGTAGTATACAGCCAATCCGGTATCGTATTGATGATCCGTCATCCCAAGGCTGGTTTCTAGACCATAGGTCTTGGCGTTTCCAACATTCGTGCGGTCCAGGAAGGAGCACAGGAAGAGAAGAGCCAAGACGGGCAGGATTCTGGCGTCTCACTGTCAATACTCGACTTCCAGAGCGATGCATAGGAAAAAAGGATGTACTGTACCTGAAATCAAGCTTCCAAAGTATCCTGCGGGTCAAGGCCTTGTCGCCAAGGAAAGCAGCATCGTGGACGGGCTGCTTCTCGTCAACGTGGTCTTGATCTTCTGCCATGTTGACATCGACCTTTTCGTCTGAAGAGCGCATACTTCCTTTGCGATTGAGATGAAGATGAGGTCCGGAAAGGTGAAGAAAGGATGGATGGAGTGAAGTCATTAAGTCCGGGGTAAACTGGGGATTGAGGCGTTTTTTCTCCTCTCTATAGTGCTGGGGATGCGGGGCGGGGAGCGCTACCCTAACAGGCTAGAAAACGCGTTGACAACCCTGTTCGGACATTTTTCTAAGCACCGATTTCGTTCTAGTTAATCCAAATGGAAACACGGAAACACGGAAACGGTTGCAATTGCAATTAATAATGGAGATCTAATTACTATCCGATACAATTGTTGATCTTGTCGTTGTATAGAGTGGCTTTTTAATAGAGGAATATAAGATGGTGTGATTTTTGACTGCACTTTTCATCGCTCGCGAATAAGGTAGCGAAGCGTTTTGATAGAAGATTGGCAAAGCTTATCAGCACCCCTCTGAAACCCACAATTTCGGGAAATATATCAACCATGCGTGTGCATGCATGTAATTGTCTGGGCTGAAGAACAACAAGTCCCGGTAAATGAAAAGCATAGGGGAAAGAATATTGGATGGGAGTCAAGATAGACTAGGTGGATTGGTGGTGGACTGGTGGTGGACTGGTGGTGGACTAGACTGGTGGACTGGAGTAATAGATTATGTAAGCGACATGCCGGTCTTTCATCTGAACGCCGAGCTTCACCTCACCTCCCATGGAAAAGCCGCCGTCCCGTCCCGTATATATGCACTAAGAAGTACCGTACAGCCAAACCAAATAAACTCAACATCGTCATATCTTGTATATAAACAACATACAACAACAAGTGTGACGAAAAATTGCAACGAAACGGCCAAAACCCAACCCAACATGTCCAAACTCTCACCCGCACTAAAAGCGCTCATCAGCGCCCCCCACGCCCGTCCAAACACCCTCCCCGCGCCCCCCAAAGTCCGCGCCGTATACGAGCGCTTACGACAAGAAGCAGCCGCCAAGAATGTCGGAGTCCCAGCATGGCTCACTTTATCAGTCTGTCTCTCTCTCCCCCTCCCTCTCTCTCTCCGCCTATTGAAAAGCCCGATGTTCTGACGAAAGGAGGATTCATAGACCGCGACGACAATGACGATGAATTGTCCCGACGGCCTGACGGAGCTGTATAACCTAGCTACGGCTTCGTCGAGCACAGAGGAGTCTGTAATAGCTGCGGAACTGATGAGGGAGGTGGGATTGAAGTGTATAGGGTTCAATGGCGTGCGTATCCCCATACACCTTGCTCACTCACTCACGCATGTTCGAAAGAAGGAAGCTAATCACGTGACAGGGTAGGTTCCACGGACAATCAACTGTCTAGGAGCATTCCGCGCAAGTCTACCCAGCGAAATCGTCTCTTTACTCTCTACGAAACCCACCAGGTAAGCATCATTCCATCTCCATCTTCCGAATACCCCTCCATGTCATTGTTTCCCATATGACCTAACCAAACAACACAAACCCCAGACAAACCTCCCCCACAAACATAACCGCAACCCTAACCCGCGGCGCCTCCCTCTGGCACTCAATCTACTCCCCCTTCGCCACAAAACTCTTCACCAAACTAGCCTCCTCGCACCCCGACCTCCCCACCTTCATCGTAGACCACGAATACGGCGCTCTCTTCGCCGACCCCGACGTGCAATACGTGCCCGCCCGCGCAAAGGTCGGACGCGTATTAACGAGCATCGTAGCCGTAGCAGGACTGAGGGCGCAGACGGGGGTAGGGCCACAGGTAACGAGCCATGTGTATGGATTGCGGAAGGCGTATCAGGATGGCAGTGCGAAGGCGAGGGGGGAGGTGGAGGTGCAGGGCGGTGAGTGGTTGGCGAGTGATGAGGGGAATATTTGGTTGTTGAGGG
>QGMI01000291.1:0-39295 GCA_007821535.1 Lachnellula occidentalis | reverse complement strand
GGTTAGGTTAGGAAGGGTTTCGATTTGTTTACGGAGCAGAGCAATCGATATGAAATGGCAATTTCAAAATATGGGGTGGGTGATTCTTCATTCCACTTCGATCTTTCGGAGCCTTATCCAACTGCATACTCTCTTTGTGAACCTTTCCCTTCCTCCTCTGCTGCTCTGCAGAGGTTCTTTTCTCTAACCAGGACAAAGTCGGTTTATGTCCAACCTCCCATCTTCCCTTTTTGGGTCTTTTCGACTTCTTCTCCACTGGGAATATAGTCGAGTTGTCGTTGAAGTCGCAATCACACGGTGGAGATTCTCCTCTTGGACTGTTCTACTCCAGACTGCTTTCCTCAGACTGCGATATTAGTCCACAAATTATTTCTTGATATCCATCATGCTGTAGGCCCTCGCAGTGGAGTTTGGATAGGATGATCAATGGAAAGCTCGGGGTAATGATGCGTTATCAAACCTCGCAGCAATGTCTTCGTATTTCGACAATCCTCTTTATTTGTTAATCGTGATAACAGTTGTCTTGTGTATACCAGGCGGCCAGTCTTCCACACCCCCACGATGATCCGTCCACCCCTCCAGCTCCATCTCATCCCCTTTCTGCCGCCCGCGCGATAGCACCCTCGAAAGGCTGAACCAAGCCGACGTTTTATTCGGCGTGCCAGCGCTAATCTCCGTCGTGACCGATGATCGAGCCTGGCTCAAACCCAGCATGTCGGCAAATTCAGGGCTGTAGTGTTTCGCGCTGACAGTGTCCCTGTCGTGCCTATTCGGAAGCTTGCGTTGACCCAGCACACTCTCGTCGTCCTCATCCTTGTCGGCGTTTTTTCTGGCGAAGAAGATAGACCCGTTGAAAAGAGGACGGAGTGTAGCGATATTCGCGGCTGTAATGGCGATTCCCGGCTCCACCATTGACCATTTGACGAGGTTTATTGCTTCCCAGGAATAATCCCTGGTTTGGGTAAGGCTTCTGATATAGACGATGCGAACGATGGTAGCGGAACTCGCACTATGATTATTAGCAAGGATTCCGCGAAAAACCGAAACGCCGAACAATGACATACAAGAAACCAAGGGAAAGGATGAGGATGACCGAGAATTTGGTTCGCGGGTTCATCTGCATTTTCCAGACAAAGGCGATGGGAAGAATTCCAAAAGACCAGTCAGTAATTGCGGACATTGCAGCATGCGCATCTACGCATCAAAGATTCTAGTCAGTATTTCTTTGGTGCAATTTGAAAGGCGTAAGTGCAAATCGCCTCCACATTTAGGAGCATATATATACCACTTACAAGTCACGTTTGCAAGTATTGGACTGTGTAAGCATGAGCCTTGGCTGTTGACAAATTGGGTCCACAAGAAGTTGATTGGAGTGCATTGGAAAAGTAGAAAGAAAAAGTACGTCGTGGTGAAAACCATGACGACGGCCAAAGTCAAGTAGACGACCCGCGTCTGGTATTTCTTGCTGCACAGGCGGAGAAAATACACCCCGATTGAGAGCTTGGCAACAGCTGTGGTCACAACGTAAAGAAGTTCGCAGATAAATATAACCTAGGAGCATCAGTCGCCGATGAATAGCTTGTGTCTCTTTCCCCGTACCTTGAACCCTGTTTCCTTGTCGGTCGGCGGGATGTTTTTCATATGGGCACCAAGTCCGTATTGTTTCGCTGATAGAAAGAGAGAGCAAAGGAGAGTCAGGAGAATCTTGTGGTCATCAGCTGATGTTTCGTAAAGAAGCCTTGGGGGGCTACCATGGTTGCAAACATGAGCCAGTCCTCTTGGCCCATGAACTTGAGTATCCTTGTTCGGACATGCAAACGCAGGAGGGCCGATATCCACGTCAACGAGAGGGCCATTACCGCAATGCCGGTGACCTGCGAGCCTCGAGTGACCCCTGTGTACATTGCGAAAATGTTGGTCTGGTACACCGAATGGAATAGAATGAAAGGAGATAAGAGATGACTGGCTTCAAAAGACTACACCCGCAAGCCGTACTGGAGGAGAGAGGCTGGGACGAGACATTGGTATCCAAGATATGAGGTGGAGGCAGGATTGAGGTAGAAGTAGGCTGTGGAGTAGTAGTGTGGAGATATCTAGAGCGGGAGGTAGGAACAGGGCATTTCGATACGACTGAAATGCGATTGGAAGCAGGAGTCCGCTCCGTAGGAGAATAGCTAAAATCTCCTAGCGCAAGGAATCAGCTCGCGCTTGCCAATAACGTTGGATGTACCTACCTTAGGGAAAGTTTATATTCCAAGACCACTTTACCATTACCACGAGGCGGGGAATCAAGAAATTCCATGTTCTCAAACTGGTAGTTAGGCATAGGAACTAGGAGGAAGAACAGAAGAAGAAGAAGAGAAAGAAGATCATAGTTACTGTACTGACAATATAACCTACTGTCCGAGAAAGAGAACCTCCAGTAAACTTGGCAGGTCCATGGTGGGGCTGCTGATTACTGCAAGATTTTGCAATCGATATGAGGGAAAGGATGATTGGATCCATAACGGCCCGTACTTCACAGGACCAGTAACCCGGTCCATGATTTATACCAAGCACTTCGGTCACCAGTGGCCCAATGATCAACTTCAGCTGAATCATGAACGCCTTCAGCCCGATGGATGGCTTGGCCAGATGCCAACGAAACATCATCGAAGCCCGAATAAGTATAGCGAAAATCACAGACCTGCAGTTATTGGCGGGGACTAACGACAAGGCGCGCATACTATAGGACAATAGATAACCGAGAATCTGGGGCTTTTTCTAGGAAAGTGGCTAAGGAAATGCAAATCATCAATGTGATCCACCCTTGAAAGTTCCTATAAGTAAATACCAAACAAAGAGAAGGAATTTATGCATTCGACGTCTTGTTCGTTTTGGTATGTATAATCATAATTTGCTGGAGATTAGATAAAGTCAGCGTAACCCCGCATCTAGGGTTTCGCATCAGAGCCACAAAGAGGCATTTGTTGGAAAGACCTAGAGGGTAACATACCCAAGCCCAAGCCGAAGGCCATGGACCGAAAATGCACTAACATCTTCCACGTTCGGAATCAGTATATCCGAAGATCAAAGAGTCATATGGTCCATTTCCGACGCGTATTAGGTATCTCTGATAGCTAATCACACACAAGGACCCATTGCTCCAAGCCACAACTTGCGTTAATGAAATAGGTTAACCAGAACTCAACCCATCTTTCGAGCTGAGTCAACGGTTTTGATCAACAGCAAATTCTTGATTGGATCCGAACATCATTTCAGACATCAAGTAGATTCTTCTCGTTGTGGGCGCAGATGGAGTTTGACTGGGGAGTTTTGTATGCTGATATTGGACGTAGACCTGCACCAACGATTTGGTGATTCGAAAGCCATTGTCTCCTATTGCCAGAGCGATCATGGAGTCCTTTGAGAACGAATACTCGGAGTAATACAACAAGTAGTATTTGACAGTATGATACCGATGGCTCGGTAGTGTTTGTTGGTGACGCTCAGGATCCAGGTGACACGGAATAGAGGCCCAGTCGTGAATATGGCGGTAGAAGAGGCTGATGTTTGGCTAAAAGGGAGGAAAAGAGAAAGAAGGGCTTTGCCTTTTAGGCGTGGGTGTTTCACTGCTGAGTCAGCACCAGGCTAACAACTTGCGCATTATCCAAAGGCGTCAAGTTTGATTCGTTTTCGTTCCTTAATCTAAATACTTGTATCCATCTCAAGACCATTTATTTTCTCTTATATGTATAGCATCATACAGATGTCGTTGCATGTCTATAGTAGTCAATATTGCACGCCTCCGTACCCAACAAACTTCAGATTTCGTGTTCGGTTTATTAGGACGATTTTAGTTATGCTCTAGCGGAAATAATCTGGGAAGCCATATGGCGATCAATAGACAATAGCCGCCTTGTCACTTGAGCATCCTCTCTTCGAAAATCCCTTTTACTATGTGAACCGCCCGGTCCTCATCATTATGCCATTGAGAACAAAATTTACCATATTTATTATTATTTTTCATTATGGAAGTAGATTAATACCAGGGAGTCGCCGTCGAGGCTTAACCCAACGTTTCTGATAATTCCAAGTCCCTTACCTCGTAGCTCAAGGTGCGGTTCGGTTCCCCTACCAAATTTCATACAACACTCGGTATGAGTGACTGAGGGTATAAAACGTGCGAAATATGAGAAGGAAAGGAAACGTTTTGTAGCCCAGTTTAGTCCAACGAGTCTTATTGCCACTCTCACACTCGAGGAATAATTGTGACTTCAACCGAGAATATATTTCATGGTGGTGGTGGTACACTCTCTTCTGTCTTTCTCCGCCTCGGCTTCAACATTAGTAGAATAAACATCCCGATAACAAGCAATATTAGCAAGAAAATAATCCTCCGCTTCGTGCCCTTGCTCTGATACCCGGATGCAACTTTCAGCTCCTTGTCCGCGGCCTTGACATCCACCGCCATGCGCTCCACATTATAATCAATTCGATCCAGCATCGTGCCTTGGTCGATGATCATTCCTTGCAGCTCTTTGAATATGTCGGCGAGTTCGATGATGCCTTGTGCTATATCCATTATTTCGCGCTCCCGCTGCATTATGGCTGCATCGTTCGAGGTAAGTTGTTTTTGGGATGTTTGTTGCAGTGCCGATTGGGAGTAGGATTTGTCGGCATCGGATTCCATGAGGGAGGGGTCGGTGAAGTTGCTGGAAAGGGGTGTCGAGGCGCGGTCGGCTTGTGGGTTCATGCCAGTTAATCCACGAAGTTCTGGTTGAGTTAGCTATGTGCTTCATTTGACAGCGGAATGGAAGTTACTTTTCAAGTATGCGCTCTGCTTCTTCCTGAATCCTGCGCTGGCTTCTTGCACCCTGCCCGCTAAAGAGATCTGGATATTCCTCGCCATGGTCTCTTCTCCCTTGCTAATACCCCCAGAATGACTGGACTCTCTCACCAGCATATCGACCCGCTGAATTGCCTTTTGACAATCGTGAAATCCTCGTGTGATATCTTGCGTCAAGTTCTCAATCTCCGCTTCCTCGCTCCTCTTAACTTCCTCATCATCGAACCCGGGTAGTACATGCTTCTGATGTAGCTTCTCCAGCTTCACGCTCTTACTCGCTATATCGGCCAAGTATTCCGTAACCTCATCACTGATATCTGCCCATCTCGGCGGTAACAAATCCATCTCAATCACCGCATCGCCGTCGTCTTCGAATGCGCCGGCAGACATAAGCCCTTGGCGTTCCGAGGACCCGCCCCCGATAATGGTGTCGGTGTAGCCATTTCCAGATGCGCTGCTGCTGTATTTTGGCTTCTTTGCTGGGTGGTGCGCATACGATTGACGGTAGGATATGTAGCTGTTATGGTTGTATAATCAGCATGGGTCAGGTATACGTGGAAGCTGGGTTGACTTACAGATTAGTGCGATCGCGCCACATGGCGGACGCAAGTTGAGCTTTCGCTCTCTGCCTGTGGAAGGTGCTGGAGTTCCTAACCTTGCCAAGTTTTTGATTCGAGTAATATCATGGATGTGGTGATGTCTTGAAGCTGCATTGGCATGTTGGTTGAATGATTGTCGGAGCTCCCCAACTTAAGCTGGGCTGGCCGAGCCGCATGATGGCTTTCTTGGCGGACTGGCTAGGCACTACGAAGTAGTTGCACATACTGTCTAATCTCGCCCCGCCGTAGTAAACTCTACTCCACCGCAGCGCAGCAGCACCACCAAGACAAACCCCTAAACAAAGACCAGCTCCAACTGCACGAAAACATCAAATCCTACGCATCGCACCACTTCGACCAGCAGCCCTTCACAAATTGCCAAGACAGCGCGCAAAATACCACAACTTTGACAGCCGCCCCCGTTCATCCTTCATCATGGTATGGCTCTCCACTGCCTGGGCTTGGATAGGAAAATCAGCCCCGCCATCCTCTTGTTTCTTCGGCTGCGGGGAGCAACGACTACAGGATTGAAGAAATCAAGGCTAACAGATGATATATCAGGCTGATTCTCTGACTGAAGAGCAAGTCTCCGAGTTCAAGGAAGCATTTTCCCTCTTCGTAAGTTATACCCCGCCCCTTGCATGCTTCAGCCCTACCGAGAGAGTGGGTAGGCGGCTCTAAGACTTTGGTTGCTGACTTCTGTTTGCACGGATAGGACAAAGATGGCGATGGTTAGTACCTCTCGATCCCAGCAAACCTCTTCTGCCAGTCCATCCATTTCCGACGTCGAACGAGATTGTGGGCAACACATCCGGCTCCCCTTTTGTTTGCGTCTCGACACGAGGCTGGGTACATATATCTCAGTGATACGATGCTAATGATGGCTGTTAGGACAAATCACTACCAAGGAGCTGGGTACCGTCATGCGATCGCTTGGCCAGAACCCTTCCGAGTCTGAGTTGCAGGACATGATCAACGAGGTCGACGCTGATAACAATGGCACCATCGATTTCCCAGGTACGGCTCTAGCTATCTGATACTACGGAATATGTTTGTTGATTGTGTTGCAGAGTTTCTCACCATGATGGCACGAAAGATGAAGGACACAGATTCCGAAGAAGAGATCAGAGAAGCGTTCAAGGTGGGGCTTGCCCCATGTGGGAAGATATGATAGATGCTGATTATGGTTGCTGTGAAGGTCTTCGATCGCGACAACAACGGATTTATTTCTGCTGCTGAGCTTCGTCATGTCATGACATCCATTGGTGAGAAGTTGACAGATGATGAAGTCGATGAGATGATCAGAGAGGCTGATCAAGATGGTGACGGACGAATTGACTGTATGCCCCCAGATCCCACTGCAGCATCTCACTATAGCTAACTCCCACAACAGACAATGAATTCGTTCAACTGATGATGCAGAAGTGAGAATATTGCTTTGGTGCTTTACTGCGTGCGAGCGAGGATTCAGCCTGGCATGGAACTTGGGCAGCAGGGTTAGTGATGGTTGCTGATGGAGGGTGGGCGGCGGGTGATGGCACCTGGTTGATTGTCTAGATTGTCTGGATTGGCTCTGATGATACCTCGATGAACATTATCCTTGGCAGCAGAGTCAAACTTATTTAAGTTGAACAAGGATCATCTGATTGTGATTATCTGCGGCCTCTTGCATATGCCCGTGCCCATACTCCGTAGTATAGTAACACTCAGCCCTACTCGAGGCTATTGTCTTGTTAAACCCTAAATCTAGTTTAACATCAACGTGAACTCCCAATCTTCAGCTTGTGATATGTAATTAGTGTAAATCCTACATTTAAATCACACATTATGTAACTACTCGATTCAAAGTCTTTTAAGTTGCTTGCTTGTATTGGAACTTTTTCACGTGGGCTTTCTAATGCGCCTGACAAGTAGGGCAGGAATTATGGAGAGGCTCTGGAGTATTACAGTACCACGGTAAGTTACACTCTGATCCCTGAAAGTCATCCGTGCTGACAACTCGACAACCTCAAAACTACCTAGGTATATCCGACCGCGCCGGGCATCCGTACCTTTCACATTATATTGTATTATTGAATTATGTAACTTATTTACTTCCTACGCTTCTTGCAGCTCGAACCTCCTCTCAACATGTCTATTCAAAAGCCAGTGCGCCAAAACTCTTATTCCCTCTAGTTCCGCCCTCCTTACATCACCACTTCCCATCACCGAGACATGCTATTGCGACTCTTCTCCTCTGATCATCGGATTTAAATCTCCAATCCACAATGCCAGCAATCCGTCGCGGGCGCGTAGTAGCGATTGTCACTGTCTTCCTCCTGAGCGCCCTCTGGTACATCCGTCACAATCCCCGCGCCTGGTCCGCCGACTATACCTCCTACATCACCGCGCCGCGCAAAACGCTCGACCGTTACCCAGTATCCTCATATATCCCCTACCCGACCGGCTTGCCGGCCAAGATACCGCTTGTGCAGGCGTCACAGCCCCGGGAATCCGCCGCAGAGAAAGAAGAGCGGATAAAGCGGAAACAGGCGGTGCTGGATAGTTTTTTGCATAGTTGGGAGGGGTATAAGGAGCATGCTTGGCTGAGGGATGAAGTGGCGCCTATAAGTGGGCAATGGAGGGATACGTTTGGGGGCTGGGCGGCGACTTTGGTGGATACGCTTGATACTCTTTGGATTATGGGGTTGAAAGATGAATTTGAAGTTGCCGTGCATGCGGTGGAAGCCATTGATTTTTCGACGACGATGCAAAAGGACATCAATATTTTTGAGACAACGATTCGGTACATGGGCGGTTTTTTGGCCGCGTATGATGTGAGTATGGGACAGTATCCGGTGCTGCTTGCTAAGGCGGTGGAAGTCGGCGATTTGGTCATGGGTTGTTTCGACACGCCAAATCGTATGCCTATTACGAGGTGGGACTGGCAGAAGTGAGTTATGTTTCTGGTGACACTGAGAATTTGGGCTAATGGGGAGTAGATACAGTCAAGGGCATGCTCAGGAAGCCCCGGGGCCCTCTTTGGTTTCTGAACCTGGATCTTTGAGCTTGGAATTTACGCGACTTTCGCAGTTGACGAAGAATCCAAAGTACTACGATGCTGTTCAACGGATATCAGACATACTTGAAGAGGGGCAAAATACCACCAAGATGCCTGGCATGTGGCCAGTCAGTATCGACTTGTCCAAGCCTGCTTCCGGCGCTTTTAGTGAAGGTGACTACTTTACTCTCGGTGGAATGTCCGACTCACTCTATGAGTACTTCCCTAAACACTATCTCATCATGGGCGGCGTACTAGAACAGCCCAAGAAACTATACGAGGGTTTCATTGAAGTAGCCAAAGAGCACATGTTCTTTAGGATTTACAACCCTAAAGACCAAAACCTCACCGTATCCGGCGACGTTCATGTTATTGGCAGCGGCCTCATACCAAACCGGATACCCAACGGCCAACATCTCACATGCTTCGCAGGCGGCATGGTGGGCCTCGCATCCAAAGTCTTCAATCGCCCATCCGAGCTCACCTTGGCCGACGAGCTCACATCCGGCTGCGTCTGGGCGTACGACAACAACCCCAACGGCATTGCCCCCGAAATCTTCTCCGTGATGCCATGTGCAAAGAACTACGACTGCAAATGGAGCCAAGGGATATGGCACAAAGCCCTCGCGAATACTCACCCCTTAGCAGGCGGCATTACTGAAGACGACGCTTCTCAGTCCGCCCGTGTCTCGAAGATTGCAAAAGAAACCATGATCGCACCCGGCTTTACACAAATCGGCGACCGACGCTACATCCTGCGTCCTGAAGCAATTGAGTCTGTCTGGATCATGTGGCGCATTACAGGCGACAAGAAGTGGCAAGAAGCTGCGTGGCGTATGTTCCAAGCGATTGAGAAAGTCTCGAGGACTGATATTGCTGCTGCTGCGATTTTGGATATCACGGTTGATCCGAAGAATGTCAAGGGCATGCAAATGGATAGCATGGAGAGTTTTTGGTTAGCGGAGACGTTGAAGTATTTTTATCTTTGTTTTGAGGATTTTGGGGTGGTTAGTTTGGATGAGTATGTTTTGAATACTGAGGCGCATCCTTTGAGGAGGCCGGTGTAACGGAATATGGAGAATATAAGGCGTTAGGTATACCATGGATTTAAGTGTTTGGAAATATATTAAAGTTTTGATATATAGATACATTTACAGTAGTTTTCGGATATTATTTGGGAAACGTACTATTCATGTGATGCAATGGGCTATGGACAATTGATGAAATGGCAAGTGCCTCTTGAAATGCAAGCTCGGAACTATCTTCGGTTCTCCCACCAGCTTCTGTCTTCAGACATTACAAGGAACTGGGACACCGCCAAGGCTGAGACCAAGAACCCATCGCCAAAGCCATTCACTGTTTTTTCTTCTATTTCTCCAGCATACTCTTCATCCCTCCACCCTTGTCAGGGGTTCTAGAAACACCCCCTTTTTCTTTCTCGGTTAATTCGCCAAGAAATGCGTACATGTTACGTCTGGAGCAAACATATGCATCGACATTCGTCAAAGCCTTTAGAGGACGGATGCTTCTGATACTGGGTTGAATACCTTGATCAAAACGAAGAAGCCGATGATGAATTGGAAGATGTCATTAATGCCCGAAACTGCTGCAAGTAGAAGGTGGGGTATTCTATAACCATCAGACATCCTTCGGCATAAGATAAGGACCCATGCTATAGCAACTTAGCAAGGACAGCAGCCAAGAACTAAGATCTCGGCAGTCGAATCAAGCTTTTCCACGGGGACCTTCCCTTTTGGAAAACTGGGGAGATCGACACGCGGGGCCCCTGAACAGGCTAAACAGCGGCACAGCACGCACCAATTAGGGGTCAATACTTACCACTCCTTCCTGTTCCCCTGATCGTTAGAGTCAACTAACTATACATGGAAGTCCGCTGTTATAGGTACGAAATATAGAAATACCTTCCTGTCGGAGCGTAGGAAAACTTGTCAAGTGACGTACTTGGGTTATTGCCAACCCTGTATATAAGTATCTCAATATCATCATATTTACATTCCCTCACATCTCTGTCAAAGTACATAATCCTACTCACAATGCCATCCCTATTCAAAACAGGCTCCGCCCTCGCGGCAACCATCTCCTTCGCCCTAGCAGGCACTCCCGAGACCTGCTCCAATCCCCAGACTTCCTGTTCAGGGTCTTCAACCAACACTTGCTGCTTCAACACGCCCGGAGGCTTGTTCCAGCAGGTGCAATTCTGGGATACCGATCCAGTCACAGGTCCCGATGACTCATGGACGATCCACGGCCTCTGGCCCAACAGCTGCGACGGCACCTACAGCGAGAATTGTGACAGCAGTCGCGCCTACACGGACATCACCTCGCTTCTCACGGCCGCGGGTCAGACTTCCGTGCTGGATTACATGAACACTTACTGGCTGTCCGACGATGAGAGTAATGAGGCTTTTTGGGATCATGAATGGGCCACTCACGGCACTTGCGTCTCGACTTTGGACCCGAGCTGCTATACGGATTATTCCAAGGGTGACGAGGCCGTGGATTTCTTTACCAAGGTTGTGTCATTGTTCAAGACACTTCCTACCTACACCGTAAGCTACCTACCTACCCACCGAATCTTCCCAAAGCTTCCTGTATACATTTCTATGCTGATCTTCTTTTGTATCAGTGGCTCGCAAATGCCGGTATAACGCCTTCTTCATCAAAGACCTACAGTCTCTCAGACATGAACTCGGCTCTCGAAAAAGCTTTTGGTGCCCCTGTCGTCCTGCTTTGCCAGGATACAAACGTGGTTTATGAAATCTATTATGGTTTCCACGTCACGGGAAACGTGCAGAACGGCACTTTCGTACCTACTACTAGCACTGGCTCGACCACGAACTGTCCTAGCACGGTCAAGTATCCTCCCAAGTGAGGAGTCCATGGTATGGTAATCTTGCACTATTTCGATTTGGCAGATTTTGCTAATACTTGTGCCATGCAGGGCATAACATGCCGTAGAAGTAATTGTCAGGCGAAGGCCCGAGTTTTCGGTATAGAGCATGGAGGGTCGACACCTCCCCCGAGAATAGGTCTTCACCTGGTGATTAATAGCGGGGATCGGGCATATCCCCTTAAAATTCTGGAAGATACTGCTTTGGGGAACACTTAAGGCCTAGTTATCAAAAGTTCAGCTAGGAATTTATTCTACGGTGAGCATTGAAACATTTAGTCGCCAGATTTTATGTATCTACAAGTGCAACCCATCTCCAAAATTATCAATCTTTCATAAAGCACGATTGAATTTCCGGTTTTATTGGTCACATAACCGCTAATCAGAGCTAGTTTATCAGGGTATTATGTTCCAGATACTGTAACGAAATCTTGTTACTTACTATAGGCGTCGTGAATTGGTTTGTTTGCGAGTGAGAAACAAGCCGTTGGGGCAACGACGTCGAGTTTGCTGGGTTCTCACCCCTCAAAAGTATTTGCCTAGTCATTCGTTGTTACAAGTCGAGAATGACACTAATGATGTGGTCAAATATAGGAAAATCTTGAATATTGCCTAATTGTATCATGGGTTCTTGCTAGTGGGCTTTGTGCATTGCAGGTGGATGTAATCATTGCTCTTCAATACTATGTTGCGTAGAAACTCACCAAACACTGGCGACCAGTGAGAGCACACTGTAACCACAGCTAGGCCTAACCACAGCTGAATACATTCAGAAAGATTGAGAAGATGAGACTACTCCATTGCATTGAAGTGAGGAAAGTTGAGCTGTGAGGTTGCTATTCCAGATCCTCGAACTTTTTTGCGGGAACACGGACAAAGTTCACATAGTGGGCCGGATACTGTCACTTCGAAAACCTCTTCTGAGCAATAATTATATACCTGTAGTAGGTTCTGTACAAACTAGTCAGACAATAGCTTTTACATTAATTGACAGCGCACGCCTCCAGTCTCCTAGCTTGGCGTAATACCAAGTAGCTTGTCCCTGATCCCACAGACATTCTCTGAGATACAAGCAGACTATAGGATCACAAGTCAGCATCTTCATCACTGCAACTTATATTCCCAGGGTCATACATACATTAATGAAGTTGTAATTACCCATAAAAACCCCATGCTCCACTGGGAAGTCGAAGGTAAAAGTTTCCCCACTAACCGTATTGCGAAAATAGATCAGTGTGTGGCCACCAAATCCCAAGCGTCTATGGTCCAGTCGCGCAAGAAAGCGGTTTTCACTCCCGGGTTGGAGATCGAGGAGACTTTGCTGTTGAAGAAGACCACATATCAGTTTCCACGTCTACCAGGCTATCTACCATCTCGCTCTTTTCTTCGCTCTAGAGAAGGCTGGCGATAGATGATGTGGTAGGAGGAGACTTACCGCCGACCCAACAGACATGTAACTAGTCTGCCGACCAGGATTGAAGAATTGAACACCAAGGTCACGGCGATGTTGATGCTGCCTGTCGTAGCTGGACGACATTTCTGTCGCGCCGGAACCGACGTCTGTTCCGCGGCTGCGAATACGGATTTCTAGATCCCCTTGGCAAGTTCGCCTCTGTGGACTAGTTGTTGCGAGTGGTGTGGTGCTGGTGTTGTTTGCTGTATCTTGCATTTGACTGCTTTGCTGGTCTACGGAAACATCTTCTAGATGTTGGGTTGACAGGTCAATGTCTGGTGTGGAATTTGTGTCGACGTCTAATGCTGATGCCGTGGATGGTGGAAGAGTACTAGCAGTGGTTGACTCCGTTGTAGCCTATCGTCAATCAGCTAAAAACTTCTGGAGGCGAAGCTCAACTTGTCTCACCTTATCTCCTGGTTCACTCTTTCCAGGGACATTACTTGATTCACTTCCGACATTCAGGCACTTCTCCCTCGAACGTGTGGCTATCGCACGATACATCAACTGCTGCGAGTACACGTTCGCAGCAGTTGAAATGCCAGCTGCAGCAGCGCTCAAAATCACACGAGTAGAAGTGCTCGGTCCAGTATGGACTGGATGATGATGTCTCTCTTCCGCGGTCTGGAAGTTATGTGCTTGATGAGTTGCGCGGATCTCAACTGGACGGAAGATGGCCACGTTGGCTTCGATGACACTTGGATATCTACCTAGGAGGGTGAGTTGGGGAGTCGCTATCGGCGTGGTAGCTGCTGATGGATTGACTGATGCTGTTTGGTAGTTTGCGATGGTGCGGAATGTAGACATTTGGGAGGAGATGAATTGGGTGAGGTAGGTACGTTTATGATTTATTTCTGAAAAGGTTGAGGAAAGTCGGTATGCGCAAGACTCAAGTACGAGTACACATATATAAGGAAGTTTGAGTATACTCGAGTATCTCACTTACCTAGGTACTTGAAGTGCATAGGATGCGGAAACAGCCACTTTTCTCGATACTCGCTGCTCCCCTCTCCACCTATGTCACGGTATTTTACTTTTGGTGCAGAGCTGTATTGCGTGGAAAGGCTGAGCACAGCCAGGGCACGTGAGGCGTTCGATAGTTCAGGGGCTCAGCCGCCTGTGGCTTTCGCTTAAGGATTGGTAGGCTCTCGCCAGCAGGGGCTGAGCCAGATTTGGGCTTGCGTTGGGGTTGAACTTCGCAATGATATCACAATGGCGCACGCAAGGTGGTTGTGAAGTATCTTATACCACTCAGTATATATCTTGTGTCTCTGGCCCCAGTGGTTGAATGCACACACACCATCAATTCCTGAGAAGCGTCCATCTCCACCATTACCAGACTCCGCACACCTCCCCCAGGCCATTCAACACATATCTTTATATAAACACACACCGAGTCATCATACCATTTCGACGCAATGGATCCGCTCCTGAATATGGCCCGTAAGTGACTCTGGCTTTGGCGATGTCAACTTCCGCGCATTTCCAACTAATATGTTTTGTTTAGTACCCGCGGTAGCCAGTGCAGCCAGTGCAGCAATTCAAACATACTTGAATGCTCCGCAAACTGCACCGCCTCAGTCGACAGGAGAATCTCTTTTCGACGAAGACAACTGGGCCAGAATTTTGGATGCCAGGGAGATTCTGTACCTTGTGCGGCCCTTCATTAGCCGTGTGCAGGCAGATGACATCTCAGCTCTCTTGACCAGCCTCCCCAGCATCAGTCCAATTGCGACTGATGGCCACCGTCTTGATGGCGAATCACCTCCTCCACCTTACGAAACGGCCGTTGACAGCCTGAATCGATTTAGCGACCGGGCTTTCATGCTGTGCCAAACCTCGCAACAATTTGCCGAGCATCTATCAGTAGCCAACGGTGGTCCTACTGCTTCCTCGCCTAGAGCATGGAATCTTCATGTCTCGGCCTCTGTGGAAACAGCCATCCAGATTCTCAGAGCGTACCGCGCAATCAACGAATCCTTCACATCCGCACTTACTGGAACTCTACTTGCCAAAATGTACAAAGCACTCCACCTATGTGATGCGGAACTTCTTGCGACTGCCGAGCGAGCTTTCACGCCCATGCAGCTCTCGCAGGCATATCATCTGCGCATTCCCTCCGAGCGAAAGTTCCTTTCTCTATGTACAGTCCCGATTACGGGATCGAGAGGTGCTGGTGGGGTAGCCGCGAACTCGGCTGGGCCGGCGCAGCTCTCCTGGGAGGAGGTCTCATTGGATTCAGCGCCTATTGCGGGACCAAAGTCAAAGAAACACAACAAGGCTCCCAGCACCGCTCAAAAACCAGGACTTTCTACGTCTGGCAATGGACACGGAGGACTAGTCTTTACAGCTGCTACAGTCACCTCCAACTGATAATGCATAAACCCCTATTTAGCACCAAAACTCCTACTTTTCAAGGCCTAAACTTTCCATAACTATGACTCCTAAATATATAAAGAAGTATATATATTAGTTTATAAGTATACTAAGACTAATTCCTCTTGATTTAGATCTTCTAAATAGCTCCTATATAAGTATTAATATAGGGTATAAGGAGGAGACCTAGCTCTCGCTTAGGTTTTACTAGTAAAATACTACTTTTCTAGCCTTCTGCTTTTTGTGACTAGCTATATGCTATTACTACGGGAGTGTATCTCTATTAAAGTGGATAAAACTATGCGCATTATTCTAATTAAGTAGTAGCTGGAGCGTGGGCCTAATAAAATGTAGTTGGGGTTAATAATCTTTAAAGTGTTAAGGTTAAGTTTTGGTGCAAAATGGTGGTTTATGCATTAGCAGTTGGTTAGTACTGTAAGTCAGACAACCCATCAGACCTAGCTGTCGATTCTCTTTGCTTCAACATGCTCGTACACATCTCACTACAAGGTCAAGTCAATGGCCTGAAGGAGCTGTTCGGCTCATCTACCGAACCAAGACTTATTCGCATCATACATGCCGATGATCGGTATAGACATCGACAAGAACAACGGGTATTAAGTGTAAAAGATCGCATACTTCTGAAGGACGAGAAGACGGGTAAGCTACTAGGACGTAAACCTGTCTCGGATTCACAATGGGAGGTAGATTTTGGTGTTAGCGATGATTTTGTTTGGACAGTAACGATACCGTTATGACGGAAGAATGTTCGCCATTCGTATAAAGAGTGTATATATATTTGTACCATAGATTACGTTAGATTTGCTATAATTTAGCTTCGTTAGATCACAACTCGATACATTGGATATATACAATTCGGGTGAGGCTTTTTTATAAATATCAGGAGTGAAAAAAGTGCCATGGTGGAGGCATAGCGAAGGAATTCTATTATACTATAAACAAAGGCATTTTGCAAATCAAGCTTGAGAGAGATCATACAGTTTGGCTTTCTTAGTAAGAGGGTTTCAATATGTTTAGAATTGGCTATAGAACATAATAGATACGGAAAGATATGGCTTTTGGAGATATAGGAGGTGCCTATATATGTACAGATATTACGAAGTTTGAACGTGAAGTGCCTAACGTCTCAGCATAGTAGGTATCTGATTACCTAAGTGATAGACTTATAGCTGTATAAATTACGTTAAATCTTCTGGAGCTTTGATGGCCCTCGGTTAACAAAAGGGGCGACGCTTATTAGATTACTTAGCCATCCACCTCTCCTGTGTTTTCACTACAATGGAATTCACTACGAAACCCGGTATCCGCCTGATATTTAGTCCCTGAAGACGTAATTCCATAGATTGTTAGTACAAAAGCATCGTCAATGTCAAAATCTTCGGGTGCTGAGGCAACTATAAGACCAGCAACTAATTCAGCTTCTTTAGGGTGTTAAAAAACGTAGGTCACAGCGATGATCCAATAAAAGTTTATTGCTAGAATACCAATTAGTATTGATATATCGTGATATGTACAGAGTGAAGTTAGAAGCGTATTTGGAGAGTTTTATGGCTCATAGCCAGCTTATATAAGCAGCTAAATGCAACAAAGAGCATCTGTCGCAACAACCTTTGATTGAATGCTACTTTGTCGCAAGCTGGCCTTCTGGTCTAATGCAGACGTCACATGGCACTCGCCTAGCGTGTTCTGGAGGTAAGGGTACCTTTTAGCTAGGTACTTAATAAGGACATCACTTCTAGCTAGCTATGAATTGAGTCTCTTGTCATCCCCAACCTTCTGTTCTGCTACACACCTTGATATCTCGAGCAACCTTCAAAAAGCTTCCCTTAACATGTCGCTTCTCCCCACAGACCTGCGAAAGGCCTTGTTCCCCTTACACCTATCGAGACAGGACGTGGCAGATTTCGCTTTCGACTGCCCATCCGGCCAACCCACCCACACACCAGCGTCTGGACATCATCCTGAACAGACACCACCTACCACCACGCTAGATAGCCTCTCCAACGAACTCTTGACCTCCATTGCTGAATTCATCAGTTGCAATGCGCCTGCTCCGAATTACGGTGAATACGCGTCTGATCCGTACCAGAGTGGTCCCCAAGACGTCCTCAATTTTGCCTTGTGTTCTCGACGACTTTTCAGCATTACGGAGCCCGTTCTGTACAGCTATGTTGTGCAGACGAATGGTACATATATAACAGGGTATTGCGATGCCCTGCAATTATTGATGCGCAGGGTCCTTGAGCGACCCGATTTAGCTGCCTCCGTGCGAATACTCCACACCCACGCATCTGACGGATACGGATACTTAGATACAACTTGCCTTAGAAAGGGAGATTGGGTCAGAATATCGCTTGCTGCTGAAGCGGCTAGTAGATCCAAAGAGGAGGCTGTATCCTGGGTAAGAAAAATGAGAGAAGGAGATTGGGATTCCATCTTGGCATTGCTTCTGACTCTCCTCCCCAAGTTGGAGGAGTTGGCGCTCGATAATTTGTTTGACGAGAACCTTTATTATCCCTTTTTGATGAAACTGTTTTCTCGGGCGACACAACTCCAGATCAACGGCGAGACAGACGGACTTTCACTCATCAATCTCCAGAAAGTTACGCTAGGAGGTCGAAACAACCTTGATGAGCTTGCAATGCACCCGCACCAATCCCTACATTTTCTAAAGCTGAAATCCCTCAAATCTTTCCACTCTCGGAGACTTGTTGACAAATATAGTTACGCCCCCTGTGATGAGGAAGAGAACCCAGAAGAACTTTGGCATCAGGAGAAATGGCCGAATAGGAAGCAGCTTTCATTTTCTGCCAAACATCTCAGCCTTCAATATAGCACCATCTCCCACCTAAACCTAACCAACTTCTTTCGCTGCTTTCCGCATCTCGAACGACTTCACTACCAGGCTGGCGTCAATTCCACAATCCCATTCGAGGCTTTTGATGAAAAAGCGAGGTTTCAACCACCGCTGCTAATGGGAGCTGTTCAACATTTGGGACACGTACTCAAGGAGCTGAAAATTGTGATGGAACAAAGGACCGGGCCACTTGCTGAAGAGGATTACCCAGTGGGTTCTTTGAGCAATTTCCGAAGGCTCAGGTCAATCGATACACCGGCTACAGTGATGATTGGGGTCAACTTCGACAATGGAACGAACATAGTCAAAGAAGAACAGAGCCTTAAGGAGTCAGTTCCCAGGAGTTTGGAACAGCTCACGTTGCGGCATTGTGACAGGGAGCACTTGGCATCCATATTCACCAAACTCTTGGAACTCGTCCGGAAAAAGAAAACCTTCGCACCTGCATTCGAGCGGCTCGATCTCGAATGGACTCGGATCATATATCCCGACAAATCAAGTCCAGAAGCACCGTCCCACCACCCAGGATTTACGCAGGAGGAAGCCAATACATTGTTGAAGGAGTGTAGGTTAGCTGGTGTTCAAATGATCATTGGGGTTCTTCCACCACAATCCAAAAAAGTATCGTGGTCAGTACAAGGCGAAGGGCAGTACAACTTGCGAAGGACAGAGTTTGATTACCCTTATGATGGATATGAGAAGTGTCTCAGAAAGCATTGCTCTTAGCATGTAACTCTCATGGACTTTGTGCTGTGTCTCGAGAAGAAGGTCTCAGGGGATTGAGTCTTTTGAGCCACAAAGTATCATTACTTATGGGAAGCTCTTGGGCGTTTTGCAATGAGAATGGAGGGAAATGTACATTACAACATTACAGCATCAGCTTATGTCGCTAAGAAGTTGAACTTGAGAACAAGAGCCTCATAAATCTAGCTATTGCACTCTAAAGACTACGTGATACCCCCCGAGCGATTAAGCTGGATTTCCATAATTCCTTACTATCCTCTCTCATACAGCACGCCAACCCTGACACCAGAATAAGGTGCAGTTCTCACATTAGCACATTACGCCCCCTCAAGTTACAGATCTAATACTTAATTATTGTATTGAAATGGCGTGCGGAAACAAAGCTATCGGGCGCTATTCTCCGTACTCCCCCCCAAAAAACTCTAATCAAGTACGCATGCACAAACAAACTCCCTGTCCACAAATCCTAAGCACTCTCCCAACGCCATATCCATATCACAAGACCCATTTCTGGCGTTTCGTACTACCATACCCGATTTACGATAATTTATCCAACCTCTCTTCCCTTCCTTACCCAACATTCTCATCCCAATATGTCCACTCAATCTATCCCCTCTCCTACCAGAGCTCACACCTTCCTTCCCCATGACAGCGCCAACGGAAAATAACCATAATACAATTTCCCCCTCCTCCACTCATCCCTATCCTTCTTCTCCTTCTCACTCCTACACTTCCGACATCCATACGGCAGTTTCGTCTCCAGATACAGCCCCATGTCCACCGCGAAACAGCGGCACCATTGTGTATCGTATTCCTCGCAACGTTCTTCTTCGATTCGGGAGAAGTGCGAGCAGGTGTACTTGTTGCTGTGTATGAAGCACATTTTGGGTTTTGGTTTGGTGAGGTGAATGAGAGCCAGGGAGACCAAATGTAGAAGGAGGTCGACTTTCGGAGTGGAGTTGTTTTGAGTTGGTATATCGGATATCTGGAGGACGATGGGAAACTTGTTGCGTGGGTGGGATCGATAGCTGCTTGATGCAAATGTCGCTTTGGAGATTGAGTGGAGAGGTATTCATGCATGGTGTTTGGTGGCAGGAAAGTAGGAAATGACTCTTTGTAGTGTCTTGATTCACATCGATCTATTCATTCACTGTATAGCAAACTGCAAACGTTCCATTCCATTCCGCTTCATGACAAGATATATACAATTTATCAAAAACAGTTCTTGGGAAACAAGCTTCAGCCACATCGTAATGCTACATGGTATCTGGGTGTTGAAGAAAGAACCCGAGAAGCACAAATCTTATCTATTTGGTCATATAATAAGATAAGTTTTCGCCGTTGGCCTCTCTCTGGGTGAATCCATTGCCTAGGAACCTGAAACGATTCGGACTTCGATAACGGATATCGAAATCTTCTCCGCGCTCTTTTTCTAAGCATTCTATTGGAATTTAGCATGTGTATTCCAAGTTTTGACAAGCGGAGGATTATAATAAACTCACCTTTATAATGAAGAATACTACCAGCATACATGGCGGTAACCTTTCCATCAGCAGTCCCGTTTTTATACCTATTTCTTTCGTTAGTTGGTGAGGAAAGAATATAACTGAGGGTACTCACCAGCTTCGGCAACCGCTGGCCCATACAGTAGTCTTGAGGAACTCCTGGGCATAGACATTGAACTCTGCAACAGCATCGCTCTTGACCGCAATAGAGCTACAACCAAAGGTTAATATAATGCATGAAAAGTCAGATGTGGCACATACCTGATATCATGCGTAGCGATTTTCTGGCACCATCGCAGAATATACTCAGACGTCCAATCAATGACCGCAAGAAGAGACCCATGCCCAACCGGACAGTTAGGCCCGTTGAAGATGAAGTAGTTGGGTACACCAGCAGCACATATGCCAAAGTAAGCCTCCGGGTTCCCCGCCCATTGTTCTGCCAACATTGTCCCATCCCTCCCCACAAGTTTCCAGAACGGGCAGAAGGAAACGTCGAAGCCCGTAGCGCAAACAATGATGTCGAATTCTTCTTCCCCCTCGCCCGTCTGGATTCCCTTTTCGGTGAACCGCAAAATCGGATCAAACTGGCATTTGACGTTTTCCGCTCGTAGAGCCTCGAGATAGCCATCTCCTGGGGTTAGACGGCGACATCCAACGTCCCATTTTGGCACCAGTTTGGATATCAGGCGCTCATCGTGGCCCAGGCGCTCGGACATCAGTTGTTTGAACCCCTCATATGCTCCTTGTTGCGCCTGGGAGTTGTGAATGAACACAGGGAAGTTTTTGTTGAAACTTTGGGTTTGTTAGTTGTATTTCTTTGAATACACTTAGACATTATCCTTACTCATGCTCTATCTCTTTGCGATATTTAGTCAATTCCTCTGGATGATCACGAAATCTTTGCTTTTGCTCTTCGGTGAACTTGAAGTTCTTGCCTTCTGGTGCAAATGTCTCGTTGAGATTCGAGCAGATCCATGTGGGCGTCCGAATGTATGTGGTTAAATGGGCTGCAGTCTTTTGCATTTTGGGTAGAATCTGAATGGCGGAAGATCCATTTCCAATGACAGCAACTCGTTTCCCTTCCCAGTCTAGAGACTGATCCCTTTAATTGCGAAGTTAGAACAGGGTGGAACATGGATTGAAGCATGTCTTACCAGGCTGCACTGTGTATAAGTTTGCCCTTGAACGAATCCAGTCCTTCGATACTGGGCCACTTCCACTTACTATATCACTTAGATTAGTTATGTCATGTCAGGAAGCTTGGTTTGCTTACTTCAGAATGCCAGAGCCGTTCACTAGGACATCGGCCTCGTCCTGTATGATTTGTCCATTGCGCTCGACTTTGACGTGCCACTTCGACGTAGACTCATCCCAAACAGACTCGATGACTCTCGAGTTAAACTTCACGTGCTCATCTAAGTGGTACTTTGTGGTTGTCTTTCTGATATAGGCCCAAATATCTGGACCCGTAGCGTAGAAGCTGTCGAAGTCTGGGTTCGGCTCCCAAGGAAAGACATAAACATCTAATATCTGTTTAGTGTTTATTACCAACAGATGACTGGGTATTACGTACGCGCTGGCACATCACTTGATCTGAAATTAGCCTTTCCTCTTCAAAATAGCATGTGAGAAACGTACCAGCCTAGACCTGGATATCTGTTCTCCAGCCAAGTGCCCCCAACATCCTGGTTTTTCTCGTAGATGGTGAGATCTACAAAATTGGACATTTTGAGCTTGTGGGTATGCGAATATGCTAGCATGAGGCCTGAGTAGCCTGCTCCAACACATATCACTTTGACTCTTCTTGGTGTGAAGATCGGTTGCTCCAAAAGCGGCACATCCTATTTATTCCCATTAACATGATTTCATTCAAAAGGGCTCACTTGGGATTGTCCCTCAGAATTTGGACTTGGAATTGTTGTAGAAGCTGATACATACAGTGGATCCGGCTATTTTCGAGGGGGGTGTCATGGGATGTGTTGCCACTGCTTCTTCTGGCAGATGTTCAAGTTCATCAAACCACCCATTCTCATGTTTAGCAGACACATTTTCATGTTTAACAGACGACGCTAATACAGACATTGCGAAGCTGAGTATGATAAAGATTGAATTGGGAACTTTGTGATTCCAAACAGAATAAAGCTTTGATTTTGAAAAATGATACAAATACAATAAGAGCATGAAAATGACCACAGATATGGCCCGGCGTTCATTCGACGAACGTGCCGCACTTCTCCGATCCGCTAAAGTATACAGCCATAGACTCGGGCCTAGGTTCTACATTGATCTAGGCCCGAGTCAAAAATGATTATTGAAAGTGCGGCGCGGAGATGTTCTTATGCCGTCACTCGCTCCACCGGCAACGGACTTGGCGGGATTATTTTGTTTCCCGGGCCGCTTGTTTCGGTCGAGAATATAGACATACCATGAGAAAAGAGTAATTCATGGTACTTCTGGGAGTTTATGATGAATAAATTTACGCTGTAAACTGTTTTCTCCTCAACCGTACATTTTCCAATCAGACATTCCAAATCATACCAACACTTTGATTTCGCTTGCAAACATCCCCAATCGAACAATATGGGAGCCCAGAGCCTCCCTGATGCCGGCGTCCTCAGCCCCACTAGCCTTGCTCATGTGGTGCTTCGAACAAACAACTATCGACTCATGGTAGATTTCTATGTCAATTTCCTAGGCGGGAAAATAGCATACGAAAATGAATACCTCGCCTTCCTCACCTACGACCATGAACATCACCGCATCGCCATCCTCGACGTTCCAAACACCAACAAGAAAGACAAGGAGTCGTGCGGACTGGAGCACATCGCCTTTTCCTTCGACACGTTAGAAGATCTTGTACTGTCTTACCAGCAGCGCAAGAAGTTGGGTATGAAGCCGGTCTGGTGTGTCAATCATGGGCCGACAACCAGCATGTACTATGAGGATCCGGATGGAAATCAACTCGAGACGCAGGTGGACAATTTTGATACGGTGGAAGATACAGATCAGTTCATGAAATCCAAGGCTTTTAGCGAAAATCCTATTGGTGTCGATTTCGTACCGGAGGACTTGATCAAAAGATTGGAGGCGAAGGAAGATGTTCGGTCGATCAAACAGAGACCTAATACTGGTCCCAGAAGTCTTGACAGTATTCCAGGCTAATTTGGATTCTGATCCAACGGTTACTGTTTTTGCCCTCCAGGAGCACCCTGTGCGGGGAGTTTAGTGATGAGGCTAGGGCTGGAAATTTGTATAAATCAAGACTGATAGGGAGATGGAGATAATTCAACGAATGATATGAAGCAAATGATATTTTCGCTAAAGTGTATTCCTTCTGATTGTTTTTAAGTGATCTGACACTAAAGCCGAAAACGGGTATTGCATTTCTCAACTGCAATCTTATGATTTCAGTAAACATAAGAAAAGAGAACCATGCTCTGAGGTCTGAACTCGGCTTTACTGGTCTGCTAATTAAGACTAATAATTCTTACTATGAAGTCGGCAAGCAATTTATGGATCAGTTCCCATCATTGCAATTGATTTATTATGGTAAGATACACAATATGGTGTTACAGAAAGTTCAAGCTTTCACACCGTTCGTAACACCGTTTGTACCACCATTAATATGCCCAATAGTGCCCGCGTCTTTCTTGTTAAGAAGCTTATCAACGGCCTCTACCAATTCTTGACCTTCACGCTCAGACGGGGCTAGAGATCTCCAAGCTACAAAGTTGTCTGGACGTACCAAAATCGCGCCGCCGGCTCGAATGTCCTTGTACTTTGCCCAATTGTCGTCTCGGTCTATATATTGGTTGTTCTGACCAATCTGAGCAGTGTTGATTGTCAAATTATGCTTTTCCATTAGTTTCGATACTGCAGAGATCCAGTCGCTGCCTTGTTTGTCTGTGATGAGCACCATAGCCCCTTGTTTTCCAACAAGGTCGTGCGTGGAGATGATTTCTCCATTCTCAGTATCCAACCAGGCATGAGGAAGCCTTTGACCAGGTCGAGTGCATGGACTATATATCTGTCCCAGAGGATCCTGCTCGGGGGCTGGCGTTCCATCACTGAGGTGAAAGCCATTCTCATATCGGAAGCCCAACTCGAGGTCGTGTGCAGAAAACTCAACGCACTGGGAATCTGTGATCCTCCTAGTCTGAGCCAGAAAACTTCTACCCGATTCAGAGTCTTCAAACAATGCTTTGAACTTCTCCTGGTTTCCTTTCTTGTCGCCCTTGATAAGTCCAATAGAAGCGTTGATAACGGACGTGTTTTGAAAAGTAAATAGACCCCAATCGCAGTTCCGCTTTCCTACTGCGCGTCGTTCGCTATCATAGGTATCAAGAATGCTTGGATCTGCCTTGCCCCTCAGGGCCAAGTAAAGCTTCCATGATAAGTTGTTGGCATCCTCGATAGCAGTATTGAGCCCCAATCCAGTGGTCGGCGGGTGACGGTGGGCGGCATCGCCTGCTATAAAAATTCGTCCTTCACGAAACTTGTTTGCCAGGACTCGCTCAATAATCCAATGGTTGATGGTGTGCACCTTCATGTCCAGATTTGGAATTTTCATCAGGTCCCTGATACGACTCACCAGCAAGTCTTCATTGAGACGATCCTTGTCGTTGATATCAAACCCAAGGTGACAGACCCACTCTTGCGACTTCCTGCCCCAGGTAGGACCCATTGGCACGACTGCACCACTTTCAAGTACCGTGCCCCCATCTCCATTGATAAAGTGACAGGCAAACCACTTGTCATCCCAATACTGGGACAGATCTGCTGAGAAGTGTGTCGATACCATATCCGCCACACCTAGAAAGTAGTCAGTTGATGAACAAGACTGTAGCTTCTGCGTGCCTTACCTGTTACGCCATGCATCACAACTCCAATCTTGGGCCCAATAGTCTTGCCTCCATCTGCAGCGACGAGATATTTCGCTTGATATTTCTTTTCTTTGCCGTCGGAATCCTGAACAGTCGCGAATACAGAGTCACCGTCGTCACTGAAATCTATTACTGTAGTCCCAAAGAGAATTCTTCCTGGATTCCTCTTCTCTGCGAGCCTCAAAAGAATGGGTTCCAGCCGGACCTGAGGTATATTATTGGATCGCAAAGGAGCATCTCGACTACACGTCCTAGCTTAGCGAGTATTGACAAGTATAAACTTAATGAACTTACCCATAAGTCTGTGATGTTGCAGAACCATCGTCCCCACCAAAAGAATTGAGGGAGTGAATGAGCTTCTGGTCCAGAGGTCCATCACCTCCCAATGAGGTTCTCCAAATCGCCTGACTGAAATTTCGAGATGGAGCACCCTTTTCAAGTATTTCATCCACCATTTGGTGCTGTCGAAGAGCCTCCATTGACCGTTGATTGAGATAATGAGCTTTCGGCAGCTTCGAAGTTCCCGAACGGCGTTCGAATACGAAGTGATCAATTCCATAGTCAGACAGGAAAGACGACAGTGTCAGTCCACATCCACCACCCCCCACAACAATCACCTCCGTTTGAATGATGTCTAACATATTGGATAGTTCAGGAAACAAAAAGCTGTAGTATTCGGGTTTGCCGTGGCAACGAAATTAAAAGTCAGCCAAAAGTAAAGGGCACTAGTATTTGTCACTTTGCCTATGCGGTCCTTATATTCATTGCCTTTGTCTACAGTAATACTGCCCAGTTACCGGTTACCCCGCCCCCGTGTCACTGCGAATTTACTCCGACCGCTCTGGCTATGCCCGTGACACGGTGGCCGGAGAACATCCCAACGCCGCATGTGGGGACAATAGGAGGAATTTACCCACAGTCTAAACCCCGTTATTGGCCATGGCCCGTTTCGGGTAATAAGGGAAGCACTGCATCATCAAGATTGTCCCATTTTATATATGGAGGAAGCGAGGCATAAGGGGAATAAGTTATATTGACTAGGACGTTGGTCATGCCCGAAATTAAGTACAGTACACTCTCTACCATACCACTTAATCGGTGGTCCCCCGAGCTTCCTCAACTCCCAGCTGATTAGTTGGTTCGCGGTAGAATAGAAACAATTCTTCTTGCCATATCTACTGCATTTATTTCCGACGAAGCAGGAATCTCGAACACGGGGGCTTTCAAAGCCTGCACAAGACCTTTGGGCTATTAGTTGCTTGCTGTGGTGTTAGGATGATTTGGTGCGACTTACGAAGCATTAGAGAACCCACGTTCCAGTACTTGGCAAAGTGAACAATAGTCAGTTCTAGAATGGCTTGCTCCATTTTCATCCTTTCACCCTGAGTCTCATCGCCCTTTCCAAAATGCATTGCGGCAGGGCCGATCAGTGAAGTGACGACGAATGGTGACGCGAGTGGAATATACTGTGGAGACCATGCTTTAATGCATCTACAAACATCGACAGTGTACCGCCGGCAAAGCTGCCTACGAGAATCGGCTTCTTCATCAGTCAGACCACGAGGGCTTGGGGTCGATTCAAGAGAAAAAGAGCACCTGCGCACAGGGTTGCTATTGGGGTTCTTCTCGTCCACGAGAGCCGTAATAATATGTGCACTGCTTGTTTTAATACAAGTTAGAATAAGTGGAAGGAGATGCTGACCTTTGTAAAAGAATATTCGTCAGCATGATCCAGTTACTCTTCGCAAAATTGTCTTCATCGAAGACCATAGATCCCGAGTTCAGATGAAAGTGCTGAGGAAGGATCAACGCAAAACAGCTGAGAGCGTACTCCATATCATCCTTTGATTTCGTCGAAACAACACGACGTCGCCACAAGGAATGTGCGTGCAGTAACAGCGCATTTGCGACTAGAAACCATGCCCGTTCGTCTTGGTTTGGCGAGCCCTGTAAACATTTCCACGCCGAGGATGGGTCTGAGCCTATGATAACAGAACTTATTGGTGTTTTGGAAAACCAATTTATATCTGGCGCGGGGAGCAGTACATGCATCTGAGTTTGATCGATGGCATAGGGTCGACCGGAGAGAGTGGAAGAATAAGCATCCAATTCCCAAACAGACCACCAAATCCGTCGTAGCTCTTCACGACGGTGCCAATCTTCAATACTTGACCATTGGTTGGCATCGCCGCGAGATTCGTCCATGACATCTTCATCTGTCATGTCGAGGCCGAAATCATAGGCCAGCCTGATGCAAACCCCTGTGAGGTTCCATCCAAATGAGGAGGGACCATAGGTGAGTTGGTAGAAGCTTAACATGATACACCCCTGTAAATAGCTAAGACTAGACGCGAAGTTTTCACTATCCCGCGCAGAGGCTTCATACAGTGACCTCGCCTGCTTCGCGAAGCCGTGCCCCCTTTCACTGGCAGAGACCTCTGCAAAGATCGAATGGTCCGAGAATCGAGAAGATAACGAGGCCATGTTGTTCAAGAGGAATGAAGTCTCAAAGGAAAGCTTTTGAAACCGGGTTTCTCCTTCACGCCTTGGCATGTGCCGAGACATAAATTCATGTCGACTGAATAGCGGTAAAAAGCCATGAACCTTGCTAAAGAAAAGATCGATTCTAGAAGCTATCAGTATTGATTGTTTCCTTTGGAATGGTTATCTCTTACAGGTTCTCTATAAGAGATGGTGCGCCTGACACAGAATAAGAATTGGCAGTCAAATTGTCATCTATTTGTAGATTGATCCCTGTGTCCGGTATATTTTGTATCGGTTGAGGGATATATGGCTGAGGTATTGTCTCTCTGACAAAATCATGCGCATGATGATTCTGTGGCTCTGTATCGAACGAAGGCACATCGTGGCTGCCATGAACGGCTGACAGACCAGCCGTCTCATTCATGTTTATTCCATCCGTGAATATTGCTGTTTCAAAGTCGTTAAAGATCTTCCATGCAGAATGCTGCTCCATCGAAAACTCTTCATCAGAGGTAAATAGCTGTTCTTGGCCATAAAGATCGTTATAAGGAGACCCCAGCGTCGTTGGCTCTTGGTTTTCCTGCAGAGTGTGGGACTCGCGTACCAAGTTGGTTTCCTGAGGTGATTGTTCGGAGACTTCACTGTGGCAGGGTGATTCAGAAGAGCAACTTCCATTTATCTCATGCGATGAGCCTCCCCGAGCCACGAATTGCATCAGGCGATCTGTATCAATATTTATTAAGAAGTGTTCATAGTAGGTTCCAGAAATTTGAGACTTACCTAGCTTTTCGTCTAACGCCTTGACTGCGTACCTGGAGCTTCTCTTCTCACTTCCCGGGGGTCGAGATACGTGACGTTTTCGCTTCGTGGGATATACACAATCCCTATTTCTGCGCTGGCACAAGGAGCACTTAGGTCGAATCATATCGCCTATTTACACCAGGATCGATCAGCAAATTGCAAGCTTTATTATTTAAATTCAGGTTCTGTAACCAAATGGAACAGAATCCGGCAAGAGGGTCCTACACTTTGTCTTTTTCCTAAATTGAAACGCAGAAGTTAGCTGCTGAGATATATCTCCATACCCAAATGACTGGCGTACCTTTTACATTCCTGGCAAGCTCGGCTTGGAGCACCAATTGGTGGTTTTTCTTCTTTCTCTTCCATCTGCCGTAACGTCGATGGCGGGGTAGTGTTTTGACTTATATTGGCTGGTGGAACTCCGTTTTGCTGATCCATACTTGCTGTTAAAAACGTGTTATGTTATATCAAGTCGTTGAAAAACATATGGAATTATCTTGAGAGGGGAAGGACAACAGAAGGTCAGGAGAGAAACAGAGTCGCCGCTACCTCGAAACAGCTTGTGACTACTAGCTTCCAAGCTTTTGTGGCGTAGGAAGCTAATTCAACAAGCTGGGACAGAACCTGGGGTGGTCGGGGAAATTGTGGGGGACGATCAACCCCGCACTTAACCCACATCCTCTATAAGGCAAACCCCACAAAGCCCACAAAGCAACCCCCAGAGTCCCACCGCTAGAGTGGAAGCTACCGATTCTCCCACATTTTAGCGTCTTGATCCCACCCTCAGTACTGTACATGCGATAGACTCATGTGATTTGAGACATGTTTGCCCTTGCATTACCTTTTCTCACTGCGTAGCAGGCCACGTGGCGAAGAAGCTAGGCTTTCTGGACTCATCGTAGATTCATAGAACCCTAATTCTGCGATTTCACTGAGGTCTGGACCACGCTTTTCTTTATCAATCAAAATACTATGCCAGTATACCTTCTTCTTGCTTTGTTTGTTATAAGTGTTATTGATTCTAATACAATACTTAGTAGGCGTCAAATATGCTAAGGGTTATATTATAGTACATATTCTCTTGAACGACAAATCGCTCATACCGGCTGCGTTTGGCTTCTCGACCCTTCGGAGCATGCCTCCTCTTCTTACTTACTAAGTTCCTTATTCAAGGTGCTAGTATACCTCTAAATCGCAAACCAAGGGGATAGCGAGAAATTTGGCTTGAACTTCGACCGAGGGAGCGTGCGGGGGTGGAGCGTTGTCAAGGGTTTATCATGCCGGGGTTTAGGATCTTAGACTTTTGGTATTCCGGATCGGTGTCTACTAAATAGCCGTTAATCCGTTCGGGGAGAGCGGCGTCTTAACTCCTACTAGACTGTACGGCTTATCTATAATTAGTCCTACCCGTATAATGTAGTGTATTGAAAGGCCCTTATACGCGATTTAGTCGCTTTATCGCTAAATTACACGAATAAGTGAACTTAGAAAACGCCCGTTCCACCTAAATTTGGGCTGTGCGGTAGTAGCGACGTATATACGCTTATTGTGGATAGGCCGTAAGTTCTGTTGGAGTCAACTATAAAATCAATCTTCCCGTATGTGTTGCTCAATGCATGGATAGTTTGCCAAACATTGAAAATTATCCTTAGTCCTTTTGATAAGCCCCAATGAAATTGGATGTCTATTTTCCACTCTTGCATCTAAACGGACCTCAACTCTCTCGCCATTGCGTTATAGAACATGACTAGTTCAAGCGAACATCCGCCGAGATATGGGAAAAGACTCGTGCCGCATATCATTGACGACCGTGCTCGAGAAAACCCCAGCCAATTCTTTGCAGCATTCCCAAAATCGTCCCGGATTGAAGAAGGATTCCAAGATGTTACCTATAGCCAGTTCGCAAATGCTATCAATGCGTGTGCTTGGTGGATAGAACAGGAAATTGGAAAGGGGGTTGACTTTCGAACTTTGGCCTACATTGGGCCGTCTGACTTGCGATACGCAATCCTGACGGTTGGTGCGATCAAAACCGGGCACAAGGTCAGTTGCACGTGTCTAATTAACTTATTTTAAGAACCTAATTTTTGGATTGTAGGCATTCTTTCCGTCCCCCCGGAACAGTATTGCGGCACACTTGTCTTTGCTAGAGTCAGCATGCTGTGACGTGCTTCTGTCTGCGACTAAGTGCCATCCTGTAGTAGAAGAAATTGTGTCTAAAAGATCCATGAGGAGGATTGTGGTGCCTGAGCTCGAAGAATGGATTTCTGCACCTCCGGCTTTGCCCTATCCTTTCCAAAAAACGTTCGCCGAAGCACGATATGAACCATTTGTGGCGCTTCACACGTCTGGCTCTACTGGTCTTCCAAAACTTGTCACCGTTCCCCATGGTACTCTTGCATCTATAGATGCTTGGCAGTTGCTTCCTTCTGAAGGTGCTTCCCCAACGATCATCGAGTCATTTCAAGGGGTTCGGCTCTTCGTGCCATTCCCACCTTTCCATGCTGCAGGACTTTACGTCACGCTACCTCTGGCGGTGTTTTGCAATATAACCATTATCTTGCCACCACCTGCAGCTCCTCTGACTGCGGAATTGGCCGACTCAATACATGTACATGGCAACGTTGAAGGAACGATACTTCCCACATCAGTTCTGTCAGATATTGTCAAAGACACGGAAATTTACAATAATCTTCAAAAACTCAAGTTTGTTGTTTTTGGGGGAGCTCCATTATCTAAAGAGGTCGGAGACGCGGTGAAAGCGAAGTCTTGGCCGGTGAACTGGCTTGGTGCAACTGAGCTCTGTTTCACAGCACTAGAGAAAATGGATCCCGATGATTGGGAATACATGAAATTCAACGACTGTATGGGCGTTGATTTCCGCCACCATGGCGAGGATTTGTACGAGATGTTCATTGTTCGCGATGAAGCTCTTGATCTCTACCAAGGAATTTTCTGCACATTTCCTCATCTCATGGAGTATTCTATGAAGGATCTGTATTCAAAACATCCCACAAAGGAAGGCTTGTGGCTCTATCGTGGAAGATCAGACGACATCATTGTGTTTAGCAATGGAGAAAAGATGAATCCATTGACCACAGAGGCACGGATTAACAGCCACGAGATGGTTAGCTCGTGCCTTGTACTGGGTAATGGTCGATTCCAATCAGCGATACTAGTGGAGCCAGCAAAGCCAATCCACGATCAAGAATATCGAAGACAGCTGCTGGATAGTATTTGGACCACCGTCAAGCAAGCAAATGAGACAACTGAAGCTCACGGAAGGATATCGAAATCTCTTGTTATGTTCACATCCCCAGACAAGCCGATGCTGAGAGCTGGGAAGGGGACGGTTCAACGGAAAATGACACTTGATGCCTATGAACAAGAGATTGAAGCACTCTACGTTGCCTCCAATATTGACGTTACACCATTAGCAGATCAGCATACCCTTGATACCGAAAATATCGATTTGCTTTCTTCTTCCTTGACGATTTTAATATTCAGAAGCACCGGCATTCTCCTCGAACCTGAGAACGACTTCTTTGAAAAAGGCCTTGATTCCTTACAAACCATCAATCTCTCTCGCCAGATCAATCGAGCTCTGAAAAAGTCGGCTACAAATGCGAAAATGATATATCAACAGCCTAGTATTCGACGGCTTTCTCACACCATCCTCGAAACTTTGCACGCCGAAAGCATTGGCCAACCTAAAGGAATGCTCGATATTAGTCGCACCGATAAGATGAAGACACTTTTCAGCGCATTTGCTTCAGATCTTCCGATAAGCGCCCGACCTTCTTCTCCTGCAACAAATCAGCTCCATGTTATCTTGACCGGATCAACTGGATCATTAGGAACATACCTATTGGCGGAACTGCTGAATACTCCAAAGGTTGCCCGGATATATTGTCTCAATCGTTCACCCGAAGCTCAACAGAGGCAGAAGACAATCTTCGATGCGAAAAGGCTTTCTACAAAAGGTTTGAGTGAGCGGGTCCAATTTCTGACGTGTGATCTCTCGCAACCTTACCTTGGACTGGCCATTCCAGATTATCGTGAAATACTACAGCATGCAACTCATATACTCCACAACGCCTGGGAAGTCGACTTCAACTTGAGCCTGGACTCTTTCACGAAAGTTCATATTCGCGGCGTGCGCCAACTTATCGACCTCTCTGCACGGTCAAGCAAAGGCGCCGCGATTTTCTTTGTTTCTAGCATAGGGACAATTGCTCAATGGAACGTATATAATGAAGGACCGGTACCGGAGGAGATTATCGAAGACTGGAATATATCACAAGAAATGGGCTACGCGGAATCAAAGTATCTTGCAGAACGGATGCTGGACGAAGCTTCCAAGGTGGCAGGTATACCAACCACTATCTGCAGAACTGGTCAAATAGCAGGACCTACCACAGAACATGGAATTTGGAATCCAGCGGAGTGGCTGCCGACTCTCATCGCAAGCTCTAAGCATCTCCAGATGATTCCGGAGAGTTTGGGTCCAATGGACACAATTGATTGGATTCCGGTTGATATATTGAGTCGGATCATTGTAGATTTGATCCAAGAGCCGAGCTCCACACAGTTGAATGGCGCAAAATCTCATTCCCAGACCACCTCACCCGGCAGTAGGTTGTTCCACGCTGTCAATCCCTCCACTACGACATGGAAAATGTATCTTCCTACCATTGAGCGACACATGTGCACTCCACTCGATGTTGTCTCGCTAAATACATGGGTAGATGCATTGAAGTTAAGTGCATCGAGGTCTGAGGATCTACTAGCCAATCCTGGTCTGAAACTTCTCGACTTCTTCACAGGTCTCGTAGATTCCGGAAAACAGCCGACCTTGGCAACTTGCGAAACGGTCAAAAGCAGCCAGACCATGGCAGGAATGAGCGCGGTGACTGAAGCGTGGATGGAAACGTGGATGAAGCAGTGGAACTCTTAGATGTTAGTCTTTTGTCAAATGACTAGAACCGCACCCGTCAAAGTTATTTGTGATTGAGACCGCATCTTCTTCTAGATGGCATCCAAATTCGTATATTCACACCTGTAAAGGAGACATGCCACTTGAAGATTTTTCTTTAAGTGCAATATTTATTATTATAATAAAAATAAAAATCAAAAGCTATATATAAGCGGTGTAATCATACCACTATCTATGCTTCTTATATCTTAGAAACTTTACCATTCTCTAGCTCTCATTTGGTCTCCTAGGCTATCTGGGAGGGAGAGTAGAATCTGCATCTTAAGCTGAGGATATACTTTTCCGCGGTCAGTGCAGTCTCAGTCACTTGAAAGTTATAGCTGCAGTCTTGGTCATAAACAACTTTCTAGGCGCGGTCTAACTCGTTTGACTTTATCTATAACTTGTTACCACTATTCGCAAGCTCTACTTAGCAAGTAGAATGTAGACATTATTTCTCATAGACCATGCGGTTCTTGATTGCCCCAATTCCAGTGACAGAAACCTCCACGATGTCACCATCCTTTAGAAATCCGCCCTTGTGAAATAAACCAACACCAGAAGGCGTACCAGTCATGATAGCGGTACCTTTGCGCAACGTTGTCCCTCGACTCAAATGGGCAATAATCTGTTTGATGGTCCAGATCATGTCACTGGTGCTAGTCTCCTGTCGGACCTCGCCGTTCACCTTGGTGACATAATCTAATTGCTGGGGATCTGTAACGATCGAAGTTGACACTATGCAAGGGCCGATGGGCGCAAACCCATCGAATGATTTGGCATAACCAAACTGTCCGCCAGAGTTGGGGGGCAGTTGGAAGTTCCTCGCAGAAACATCATTGCCAACTGTGTAACCCAATACATATTCCAATGCCTTGTCTTCAGGAATGTTTTTCCCATCTTTGCCAATGACGACCGTCAATTCGCCTTCATAGTCAAGTTGGGATTGGGCATCCGCATGGATAGGTACATCATCATATGGACCAGTCAGAGCATCTGCAGGCTTCGTGAATACAACAGGATACTTTGCTATTGGGAGCTGGTTGCAGGATCAGAAATTAGTAATTAATGTATTTGGAAGATGAAGTAACTTACATCAGCCTCCTTTGCATGCTGTCTGTAGTTGAGGCCGATGCATGGCATGCTGCAGGTGGTATCCAGTGGGCAAAGTAACTGCATCAATTGT
This sequence comes from Lachnellula occidentalis, assembly GCA_007821535.1. Taxonomy (NCBI): domain Eukaryota; kingdom Fungi; phylum Ascomycota; class Leotiomycetes; order Helotiales; family Lachnaceae; genus Lachnellula; species Lachnellula occidentalis. Next base: position 4,629 of record QGMI01000291.1, on the reverse strand, counting down.
TAGGTCCCTTGATAGCTTCATAATGGATTTAATAGGATGCGAACCTTTTTAACAGTGGCTGTTCCGTCGCTCTTTGAGAACCCCGAAGACAAATCACCTTTCAGTATCTGTATCTTTGCGCCATCGATCCCATCACTGGGAAACTCGTATGGGACGTTTCCGTAGTGAACCTTCCCCTCATCATCCTCGAAACGAACCAGTCTATCGAATGCCATGTTGATGTGCTTGGGCTGCGTCACGAAAACAAATCGCAGAGGTATTTGATATTGTTATTGTTGAGGGTCTATTTTAATAGCTGGGAAAGAATCACTATCTCCTGCGGATCAATTTGTGGCCTGGTTCCGTGACGAAGGAATAGGCCAGCGCAAGAGTGTAAAGGTGGGGGTGGGCAAGAGCTCTGGTTTAGAGTATCCGACGAAGTCCGGCAAACGGAGAAAGCCATGGATGGCCGGGATTTGTCTTCGCTTAAAGGGGAACCGGGAAACATCTTCCCCTGACCCCTGACCGTGCAAATCCCGCTTAATAATTCACGGGACTTGGAACAAGTTTTTACACCGAGAGCGCCGTACCCCAGTATCCCCGCCAAACCTACCCCGTGGGGTAGTTCCCCATGGGGAAAACCCATCTAGATCGATAGAATTAACCAGGGTGATAAGTATAACCATGCATCCTGCATGTTAGGCGATGTATTTTTGGTCTTTCCGACATACTGCACCTTGTCAGTCTCCCCCACACTACTCAGATATACGATACTACTTGTCTCATTGTCGTATTACTTAACTCTCCTTCGCCATTATGGGTCTCGGTGTACTTGATAATCACAAGCTTGAGCATGTTCCTGGGACAGTCTTTCTCAACGAAGCCGGCAGCCTCGATCTTGATCTCGCAGCTGAGACGGGGACCAACGTAGCTGCAGGACTAAAGCATGACAAGGATATCATTCTTATTCCCCAGGTTTGTTACACTCGCATGAATTTTATCTTTCACTTTTCTGACTTCTAGATAGCCTTCAGACTATCCCGAGGACCCCCTTAACTGGTCGAAATGGTAGCGTAACCTCGAATCAAACGATTGGAATTCAGCTTATACCTTGTAGGAGAAAGGAGCTCTTTACAGCTGCATTCGTCTTCTCATGTGGAGCAGTGGGAGGTAGGTTTGCCCATCCTCTATGTTTGCAGTGTCCTAACTTGAACAGCTGTTGGTCCGCTGCTCTCGACCGCTGCAGTCCCACTCGCTGAAGAATATCATAATTCCATTGGGACATTCACGTCAAAGTACAACGGTGTACTGCTGGGCTGTGTGGCCATCTCTAGTCTTCTGTCCAACTCGCTCGCCGTCAAGTATGGGAAGCGGCCGGTCTACCTTACAGCCTGCCTATTCCTTGTAGCTGGTAATTTCTGGGGTGCTGCATCGAACTCTTTGGGTTCTTTGACGGGTTCGCGTGCTTTGACCGGGCTTGGAGTGTAAGTCATTAGCCACCCTATTTGTGCGAAAAATAGACTAATTCATGAATAGAGGACCGTGGGAGGCATTGATCCCAGCTAGTATTGCTGATGTGTGGTTTGTTCACCAGCGCGGTTTCCGTATCGCCTTATTCAACCTGGGAATCTTCGGCGGAATCAATCTGAACAGTCCAATTGCTGGGAACATCATACAAAACTACGGATGGAGAGTTTGCAGTTACGCAATGGCTGGTGCTTTTGTACTTCAGACAATACTTGTGTTCTTCTTTATGCCGGAGACAGCATATCATCGACCGGAAATCCTGAATCTCGACACCGCTTCCAGGGACAACCTGCCAGACGCAGCCCAAGAATTAAAAGAAGAGAAGGCACAGCATGTGGAAACGACGCCTGGAAACGGAACTACGGATAGGACCCTAGGTCAAAGTAAAAGGATATTCCTATCGCCCAAGGAAGCTTTACCCTGGTCAGGTTATAGCCACTCGGTGAATCTGTTTTGGATTACGTTGCGTCCTTTCCGACTTGTCACATCGGTCGCCATTGTCTACGGAATTCTTATATTCACTACTGCGATTTCTTGGCTTGTTATGATAGCTATCACCATCTCATTGATATTCTCTTCGCCACCTTACAATTTCACGGTGGCCCAAGTTGGTCTAACAAACCTTTCCGGGTTTGTTGCTTCGGTGCTTGGAACCTTGGTTGCTCAGCCCCTTTCGGATGGTGTGGCCGTGTATATGTCCAAACGTAATCAAGGTGTTTATGGTAAGATGGCCCCCCTCTAAATTGATCCAGTCCTAATACAATACTAGAACCGGAGTTTCGCCTGCCCATTGTTCTCTTCTACTTCCTTTTCACGGGAGTGGGGTTTTTTGTCTGGGGGGAGGCTTCATACAAACAAGAGCCTTGGCCAGTGCCCGTTATCGTCGGATTGGGTATGATCAACTTTGGGATTCAACTCAGTACGACCGGGGTGCTGGCTTACATGGTAGATGCCCACAGAGAATTGGCCGGGGAGTCATTTGCTCTATTGGGATTTGTCTCTAAGATATTTGCCATGGGCCTCTCATTCTACATTAGCGACTGGCTCCTTACCTCAGGCATCCGGGATGCATTCTTCACGTTGGGCGGAATTACAACTGGGCTGACGTTGCTAACTATTCCTATGTATATTTTCGGGAAAAGACTTCGAAGTTGGCATCATCGTCACTTTCCTATTCACTGAAATAGAAAGGTTTGCCGGAAGCTGGATTGTGGGTATTTGTAATTCATATTAAGGCATGGGACTGAACTTGCAGTCTGCCGAGAGGAGAGTCGAGAATCTGCAAAAGAAATAGGCGTACTTAATTTGTTTTCATTTTAATCGTACAAGAATTTAATTTTCTTTAACCCAGTATCCATACAACCATAATTTGATCAGAATTCCAGGTGATACAAATTTAAGGATTATTATAAGCTTAGCCAAGCGTCAACTCTGTATTCTCCTTTCCATGCGGAAAGAATATTGTTATTCGCAATCCAAATTCCCCGTCTCCTTGTGGAGGCAAAAATGGCGAGCCCCGCGTTTGGCAGATCCACCGAAGCAAACTTGTGTTTAAGTCACACTTTCCCGGGCTCCGACAAGCACACCATGTCCGCTCCGGGCAGACGTTACCGAATCACCGGGAATCCCATAGCTATGGGTCGTCAATAGCTGTTATATCGGGGAATAAGATCAACAATCAAGTCTCTATCAACGTTGCAGGCTCATCGTGCATACACAACTCCATCAAAAATAAAAATGACTATCAATACAAACAACGGGGACTCAGTTGGAACACAGGACGATGCAAATGTCGACTACATAATCCCCAAAGAATGCAAGGCTGGTGTTGTGGTCAACGAAGGGCCGAATTTCAGTGTCAAAGTTGAAATGGTCCCAGTTCCTGAACCTGCTCCGGATGAAGTACTCATACAACTTAACGTAACTGGAATCTGCTACTCAGACATCCACTTCATGGCCGGCGACCTCGATCTCCCGGCGATGTCAGAGTTTGGAGTGCGATCGCCTGGACATGAAGGCGCAGGCGTAGTGGTTAAAATCGGCGCAAATGTGACCAATTGGAAAGTTGGGCAAAGAGCGGGTTTGAAACCTGTATGGTCTACTTGTGGAAATTGCACGATGTGCTGGAGTGGGAAAGAGGTGCATTGCCAGCATACTGTACACACTGGGATTATGCGCGCTGGCAGCTATCAGGTATGTCATCATGCGTTATTTTATCTTCTTGGTTCCATGGTGCTTTTCTTGATCAATGGTTGTGGGTTTGACACTGATGGGAAAAGCAATACGTTGTGTCGCCTGCTCGATATACTGCTCCCATACCGGACGGCGTGAGCGATTACCTCGCAGCACCGATTATGTGCTCCGCGAGCACAGTCCACCGCTCGCTTGTGGAAGCAAACTTCAAACCAGGAAATTGGGTTGTGGTTAGTCAGTTTTCTTAGAAATCGAAAACAATGCTTATATGAAATAGTTTCCTGGAGGTGGAGGAGGAGTGGGCATCCAAGGCGTGCAGGTTGCAAAGGCTTTTGGTCTCAGACCGATAGTGATTGATGCTGGCGATGAAAAGAAACAACTCAGCCTCTCATGCGGTGCTGAAGCTTATGTTGACTTCAAAAAAACCAAAGACTGTGCTGCAGAAGTCATACGAGTAGCGGATGGAATAGGTGCTCATGGAGTTGTTGTCACAGCGCCATCAGCATATGCTACGGCATTAGATCTGGTGGGTACTAGAATTGGGGCCAAGATCATGTGCATTGGACTACGTAAGCAGAAAACCAGATATTATGATGACCTTCAGCTGATATAAAGTAGCGCCAAAAGGATCAGTGGTATTTGGCTGCGAGCCTTCGAAATATTGCTTTCAGAATTTAACAATATCAGGTACATTGGTAAGCAATATGCTGGACATATCGGATTCGCTTGATCTAGCCCGGAGAGGCTTGCTGAAGCCAACTTACACTGTTTATGGCATTGATGAATTACCGAAAGCCGTGGAGAAGCTGCGTAGAGGGGAGGTTGTTGGGAGGGCAGTTGTAGATTTCAACAAATAAGACAGTGTATAGGGGTCACCACAAAACCCATGGACCCATGGGTCGGGTCCTAAATCTGTAAGGACCCATGGGT
>QGMI01000290.1:0-39441 GCA_007821535.1 Lachnellula occidentalis | reverse complement strand
CCCGCTTCCGCGCCCGCGTAATCGGCTCCCCAGGCGCCTGCGCAGGTATATTCACCTACCGCGACACCCCGCCCTCACCCTCAAACGTCCAAGAAGCCGACATCGAAATCCTGACCCGCGCGCCCGCAACGCAATCCAATACACGAACCAGCCCTCGCAGAACCCTCAAACCGGCGACGCCATCCCGCAAGCCACGCGCAATGTGTCGCTTCCGCACGGCCAGGACTGGACGGCGTGGAATACGTATCGTGTGGATTGGATGCCAGGCCTGACGAGTTGGTATGTGAACGGGGTCAGCGTGGCGGATATTGGGTTCCAGACCCCGAGGGATCCGGCGGGCTTGTGTGTTAATATTTGGAGTGATGGGGGGCCGTGGGCGGGGAATATGAGTATTTATGATGAGGCGTTCTTGCAGATTCAGTGGGTGGAGGTGGTTTTTAATACTAGTGGGCCGATTGCTGGGCCGACGGATAAGAGGGAGCTGGTGGAGAGGAAGGGGGAGGAGGAGAAGGGGTGTAAGGTTGTTTGTGGGGTTGACAAGGGGGTGAATGTTACGGGGACGCCGGTGGTGTTGTCGAGTGAGGCGGGCGTGGCTTTGATAGGCAAGGGAAGTCTGGTCTGGGTTCCTCTCGTGATGGTTGTTGGTCTGGTATTTGGATATTCCTAGACTCAGATCGGCCCTCACTTGTGGTTGGTCAGAAGTACGTGCGTTGGATTTATGGCGTTCCTCTGGATGCTGGGCGAGGTACAAGCGAATGTGAAAACATTCAGGATCACTTCGTAGATAGTTTTCAACAAAAAAACATTGCATTTCACATCAGGTGTGTCAAAGCATTCTCATACTAAAAGAGATCTGCATATATATCTTTCACCTTGAGGGAAACATCCTTAAATTGATACAGCTCACCTAAGAGGGGGTTCGAGCCGACTTTGCGTGTTTGGGACGCCATATATCTTGTTGACGGATAACAAACTGCTGATCATGAAACATAAATCGCCTTTCTTAACGGCGACATCAGCCATGATTTCGGCGCAAGTTATCCTGCGCTCGAATCCGTTGGGACTGGAGCCGGGTACGACTTGGGCACATAGGGCGTCTCGAGGAAGGCTCGCTTAAGCGTATCAAGCCGTACAACTCCGACTTGCATGGTAAACAGTGACTTGTGATGCTTTTCTGGGCTGACAATTGGGGGGTTCGAAATGAAACTCTTCACCGAAATGTGCGAAGATCACTTGGTCAAAATCCAGAGCAAGCGGAGGAACTTTAAAGATAATCGTATTCGCTTCCCCTCAACGAAATGGAAATAAAAAGCAATCAAAAGTCTATGTTGTGAACTGCTCAAGTCTGCTCTACCTAAGTGAAAAGGACCCAAAAATTCAAGAGACAATATTTGCACTTGCTACCCAGGTTACGCCACCTCGTCTTTTGTTGCTGCTAACCAAATAACGGCGGCGCATCAGTCGTAATCCCAAGAGATATGGACATTGGCCGCTTTGCCAGCTTCAACTACCTCACGATCGCCTTGCTCGCCTGCTAAAGTAAACTCTTCCGTCCAAACCCCACCGCCGTGCTGCCAAAATACGATTGACCGTAGTCCTGTGAATCGCGTCGCCTTCTTCCTCACAATTCCGCAAATGAAGGCGCTCAACTCCCCCGGATGAAGCTCTACATCATCGTCATCAGGTTCGAGGGCGAAGTAGCTCGACCCGTGGTATTTATCCGGTATCTCGATCTGCAGCTCGATAGCACCTTCCTCCAAACCCCAAATTCAATATCCTTTATGAACCTCTACCTGGAAATTTTTCACAACTCATGAGTTAGCAGATACTCCTCCATGCGTGGCCTGTAAGGCGAGCCTTCTGGACAGAAAAGGTAATGTTCGATCGTTCCGTCAGGTATGGGGCGTCCTTGGGCATCTGTGACATTGTCGAAGTGGTAACAAGCATTATAGCCGCTAGCCCAGTCTATAAGTTTATCCCACGATTTGCATTGGCGCTCTTGATAGAGTGGGTAGTGCTGTCGCCACGGCTCGGGAGGAAGCACCATCCATGGGAAATCATCCGCATTGCAAAAGGCATCTTGAAGCAGGCTGTCTAGGCAATGGACCATGTGTTCAAACTCCAGATGCGTGGACTCATTACGCTCCTTAGCCGTCATGTATAGATATATACTTTTCTGACAAGATCATCAGTCACTATGAAAATCCAATTCCTAGCGCCGAGACTCACAAGGCAGTGAACTTGGTGGAAAGCACCAAGAAGATATATACCAACCGATTGGTCCCAAGGCAGACGGGCCGAGGGAGGCAAGCCTAACAACCTGGCTTCATCATCTGGTATAGCGATGCTGCCTGCAGAAACGTCTAAAGCGTTCCAGAGTCTATCACGTTCTTCTGTGCTATTAAGTGCTGTCGAAAATTGTGTCCCATGGTAAACTGGTTTCGTGATTTCATGCTTCAATCCAGCTGCACCCAGATTAGGTGCTAGTCAGCATAAACGAAAGATTGAAAGCTTTTAGGCAATTTTAAAGAGACAAACTGACCGAACTTGGAAGCCTCCTCAGTCACCCCGTTTTTATGCACTGACAGAAACACATTGGCAAGCAACGATACGGTCAACAGAACGAACAAAATATACTCCAGAAACCACTTCCGTTGACGATGGGTCCCAGAGGATGCAGCAAAATCGGCTTTGCTTTCGTCGAAAAGATCATCTTCGAGCAATCGATGTTTTTCGACCACGGATTCTGTCTGCATCTCGAAATTGGAAAACTTTTGTCGAAGAATCAATCGATTGCTTTTGGATGTAATTTTACTACAACAGCGTTATTTCTCCTTTGCGTCTCAAGATATGACATTCGATCAAAGTGCTATCTGCTCCGGCAACGGGACGTGGGAAGCGGGGAGTTACGTTGCAGATTTGAACGCGATCTTCATAGAAAGAAACCGCAACGGGACGTGGGAAGCGGGGAGTTACGTTGCAAATTTGAACGCGATCTTCATAGAAAGAAACCAAGAGGAGATGGTTGCCATACATACTGTAAGCTCGTATGCCAATACAGTGTAACGCTTTAGGGGAAGTCCTCTTGTGGAGAGACCGGTGAGCAGAAACGGTCAAGCTATTAACGGCCACCTCTCTCGATATCAGGCGCCAGCACAGGATGAGCTGCATAAGCATCTATGGTCTAATAATACAAATAATCAGCTACAAGGAGCTTGTTTAAGGCTAATACGCATTTGAAATAGCGACCTACTTTATTGGAATATTACGCATTGTGCGTGACCGCCTGATAGAGCAGGCCGACGGTAACGACTCGAGCAGGCATTGACTTTAGGTTTGCACTTGCTTGTATATATTTCTTGTTTTGTAACCTAAGGTTTTTCGACATTGTGGTTTCTTTTCTTGGTTCTAAATAGCACTACTTTGGGTATAAGTATTTCCCTTTGGGGCAATTTAGTAATTTCTCATTTGGCGAAACTATAGACAATTTTAGTTTTTTAGGCGGTCCTGACGAGGGATTTGATATCAAAATCCCATTTATTGCCTATAAGTAATCAGAAGACCGTCAAAATCTGCTCAAACTGGGAATCTAGACTAGAGCTCGTTTTGAATCTGGCACAAAATGCTTCGTAGTGAAGCAATGGTGGAGCCAAGGGAAGCTTTTATATATGAAAATAAGAATTGCAATTCTAATAAAAATGAATAACCCAATCCCGTTCACCCGCCAAAGTCGGAGACATTCTGCGCTTTCCCTATTGAGTTACTACAGCATATAGCCTTTGCTCTAGCCGCACATAGTAACTCCTGGCTTGCCTAGCTGCCTTCCATAGACCGAGTAACAGCAACGAAGTCAGTGGCGGTTGATATTCGTGTTAATGCCTTCGATATCTCACTCGGTAACCGCGACAAAGTCAGCAGCGCTATTAACTCCAATGTTGAGGGCCTCGATGTCACGAGCTTTCTAACCACGATTAAGAATAAGAATCGAACATGAAGCGGGAGTTCTTCTCACCTCAAAAGGAGCCGCGATGGCTAGACTGAGAAGGCTCAAGAGACCCGTCAAGATCGACACGAATTGCATCTTGGTGTTTGAAAAGTCTTCGTCGTCAGTCAAGTATTACGATCAGTGGGTCGGGATTGGTACCTTGAAGTAGCGAGTAGAGAGTTTATAAAGCTTTTAATCTTCAAAAAGACTTGCCAGGAGACAGTTGAGTTGAAACCACCGGAAGTAGTGTCTGGGAGGTTATCGAGACTGGTTATATAGGCCCTCGTTGAGGGCACATGGAACACGCTTATAATATCTATGAAGAGCTCTGGTAGGACGGACCATAGTAGCGTCTGAGGTCTTCTGAAAAAAATAATCAACTATTCGCAATCATGTAAGAGGCTTATTAACCAATTAACAGGAGCATAATTTTGAATTTATGCTGCAGGAAGCTAATACTTAATTAAAGTGGTTCGCGAGACATTACCTTGCCTCAGATTAGAGACTAGAGTGTGAAGAACCGAGGAAAAAGGACCGACCTATAAAGTTCTATCAGTGATTTTGCCTTGCTAGCCACAAGGTAGCATTTTAAGGTGCATTGTTTGTTACAAAAGGTGTTGCGGATTTCTGCCCGTCATATCACAAGAATCAGGCAGCACTCCCAACTCCATTTACACTGCATCCTATTCATTAAGCCGAGCCTATCATGGTCTTTGGAAACACCTGTGATTGCTGTTTGCTTGCTTGCCATTTTAAATGTTCCACAGATACTACCATGACCAAGCACTTGCAGCAAGCCTGTATACTGTATACGGAAGTACAGGCTAAAAGTTGTGTCGGACAGGGGATTCCCTGATTGGTTGCAGTCTCGCTATGGTGGTCTACCACCGTATGCCATCGTTCAACCCCACAAAACATAACTTAAAGAATTTATGAGACTTGGCAGGGTTCGAAAGATTTGAAATATGCAATCCCAACTGCCGGTTCTAGAATCATCCGATATATCTACAGTAGACGGCATATTGTAATATATCCAGCACACTGTTCTTATTATAGCCTTTTCACCCCAGGATTTCATACTTGTATCCTGCACTCAGTCAGCGACGACACGAATAACAGCAGAGCGAAATAACTTGGAAGTTGGCAATATGGACATCTTACAAATCCGAGAACAGGTTACTATTACTGATAGTAATCTAGGACCAGTAGTCAGTATCGGGTCATTGATTCTGTTCTTTTTGGCAGCTTTTTTTGTTTTCGGTCGGGTCTATACAAAGATCACAGCGCTCCATAAGCTTGGAAACGATGATTATCTCACTTTTCTAGCACTTGTAAGTTCCTCGTCTTCATGTTCTACATAGCTTCTTTCTGAGTAATAATTATTATACTAGTCTCTCTTTCTTGCCCAGACTATAGCGATAGTGCTGGCGTCGAAGAATGGAGTCGGAAGACGTATGAGCTCGTTGGATTCATCTGAACAAAGAAGTACAAGCAAGGTACTTATCTACTCGTCTGGGTCGTTCGAATTCCTGACTTTTATCCAAAAGGCTCTCTATTCAGCGGCTATCCTTACCGTACCAATTCTAGTCACAACGAAGATATCTATTATCTTCTTTATTCGATCACTAGTTCCTGCCAAAAATCATGCTATTTTCGGAACCTATTGTTGCGGATTCCTCTTGCTGTGGTGTACGGCCGCTTTATTTGCGACATCTTTCCCGTGCGAATTACCCAATCCTTGGAACCCGATCGGTCATCGATGTTTCAATGCTGTCAGTACTTCCTAGTCGGTATGTTCCTCTGTCAAGATTTACGAGAACTAATACTTGATCTTTTGCTCTAGCGACAATTTTGGAATTCAACCAGTGCCTTAAATATCATTACTGACATATGCTTGATCGGTTGGCCGTCAATGATCATATATCGTCTACATGCAGCTTTGCGCCGGAGAATTACGATTATTTTTTGTTTCTGTACTCGACTTCTGTAAGCCAATGACTCGAATTGGTCCCTAGTACATGATATATTGGAGACTGACGGTGACGTAGCGTAATTGGTTTGACAATCACCGAAGTGATTTTTATAGCCTCTTCTGATTTCGACGACTTACTCTATGAGATATGGCCTTTAGTGTTGCTACTACAGGCTGTATTATCATCGACTATTCTTACCGCGTGCGTTCCGTACCTTGTGCCATTTATGGAAAGCCTCGAGTCAGGTTTGACACGGAGTGACGATCTGCGTCGTCATGGCCAGACAGGATACTATGGTTATGGATCGAGAAAGCCCTTAGAAACAGCTCAATCGAAGGCGAAATTGAAGGGTACAATGGCCTCTTTTTCGAAAATCAGGTCAAATGCGGCAAGGTCCATGACTTTGCGTCCAATACCAGCAGAAACAAGAGCGACTGTTCAAGCAGAGGATGGCCCTTGGGAAGATCGACAAAGCACTTCTAGTCAAGCTAGGATTATCGATATCGAACAATCATGGAATGTTCGCTTTGAAGACGCCACGACAACAACGCCCAAGGAGAATAGTGTGTGAGGCGGGCAAGCAGATTCGCAATATAAATTGGCTAATCTACACTTTTCACCTTCTATGTAACTGTGTCTTCATTTCGCCAACGGATAGATTGGAGTCTGGCTAGCTCGTACATGTTTCGAGCCTCTGCTTGTAGAATGGGATCGATAGAATGCAGACGCCTATTCGTTGTATCAGAAAACGAGCAGAGGTGACATTTTAATTTCGGCCAGCATTAATTCGTTGGTAGCTAGAGGCATAAAACTGTTCGGTTTTACTTACTCACAGATGTCTACCGTTTCACTCCACCAGCCTCTAAAAAGGCAAGTGTACGAATTCGCCTCCTATACAGTCATATGTTTTTGGGGCCATTCCTTGGCATTTTGCTGTGTGCAACACCTTTATTTTACCCTACCCTTTTACTCTTTCGCAGCTATATAACTTAAATTTTAGCGCCTTGTAATCAAAAGGAACTATAGCATAAGAATACTCCCAGCTAAGGCTCTTATTTGGTCTTTAGGACGACAACCTAATCTAGCAAAGTTGTATTATATTACTATGGTGGTGCAGATTTATAGCATTCTTTCCGGCACGCCATTATTATCTATAGCACTGTAGAGTCCTTTTATAGAACCAAATGATTCAAATGATCAATCGGCTTAGGGTTTCTTCTTCTGCACCCAATTCGTAGGTCTTTCAACCCTCCGCCCCCCCCTTCATACACATAGGGAGGGGTCGGATGACCTACGATTACTGCTGCCTGGTGCAAGCAGTGACACATTGTGCACAATCGCACACCCTTTAGCCCACCTTTTCCTGTCCCTGAGAGGTAGGACGTTTATGGTTGATAAGAACTTCGTGTTATGATGGGACGTCGGACCCAACCTAATTATTGGTGGGACAAAGGGTAAATGCTTTCCGCGTGACACAAGGTTCTAGTTTCTCGCAGCTGAATTTGTGTAAATACGACATTCAGCCCTTGAGCGATCGCACAAGGCGTTTCCCCCTAAACGTTGATACTACTTCTGCGGGTCACAAAGAGCCTTCCCTTACAGAAAGTGGTGTGAGACATCGCCCACGTCGCAAGGCCTCCGGCTCCTGTCGCCATACTCATTTGGAACAACTGTACATAAATATCTGCTAACCAAAGATCCTAGCAGGAACAAGGTTGGATTGATGAACCACAGACCTAGTCCAGACCATGCAGCAGTTTCTTCAGATGATTTGAAAGCAGAATTTATTTCGAGCGACGAAGATTCCATACCTAATTTCATGGACGTTCAGTCTGTACCCCCCTTAAACAGTGAGCCTTAAAATACCCCACACGAAAACATTTCTTATCTCTCTTACATCTATGTCTTTCACATCGTGACTTTTCCGCAGATTTACTAGGCTCATCAAGCTCATAGAATTCCGACTCTATATCACCACCCTTTATTATTTATAATGGAAGGGAACATCAACGATAGTTTGCAAAGTGATGTTGAAATGCACACGTTTGAGAATGGAGACCTCGTGGATGGTGGAAGAAGAAGGCATTATGAATCGCAGAAAGATGATGATTCACTCACTCAGATTGGCAAGAAACCAGTGATGAAGGTAAAGACCCAACTGTGTTACTGTCCACATAATTCACAATATCATACTGACCAGCAACAGCGGAAGTTTGGTTTTCTTGCCATATTAGGCTTCAGTTGCATAGTACAAAGTACCTGGATATCTCCATTTATGTGAGATTGACGACGGATTCCTGTTTATCGGTATAAGTCTAACGTAGACCAGTACTCTCAATGTTGGATTGCAGAAGTCGTGTTCTCTCCAGCCCCAGTCGAACTCTGGCTAATGCTTATATTAGTGGCGGTCCTGGAGGACTTATTTTTGGATTCCTCTTGATATGGATGGGCACCCTAGCGGTATTTATTGGTCTCGCAGAGCTATCCTCAATGTAAGTGAATAAGGAAGCGGAGGTTTAACTTAATAGTAACGCCTCGGCTCTAGAGCTCCTACATCAGGAGGACAGTATCACTGGGTTTCAATGCTGGCACCTAAATCTTGTTTCAAAGGGTTCAGTTATGTGACAGGTACCAAAGCCCAGAAGTCTTTACTACCAATCATCTCACAACCGCTCATTGTTTCTACAGGATGGCTTACCGTTACAGGCTGGCAAGCTGCCGTAATGTCGTCCGGCTACGTGTCTGCAACTCTTATACAGGGTTTGATTGAAGTTGTAAACCCTTCTTATACACCTCACTTATGGCATGGAACTCTCATGATGTACAGTGTTGTAGCTTTCGCAGTCTTCTGCACAACGGTCTTGGGGCGGTTCCTACCGAAAATGGAGGTAGGGATGCTGTTCATATATATCGTGGGCTATTTTTGCGTTTTGATACCCATTGTATGGTTAGGACCCCATGGAGACGCCAAGTCTGTCTTTCGCACGTTCATTAACAACGGCGGTTGGAGTTCGAAAACGCTCTCTTTCTTTGTTGGTCTGACGGGGAATGCGTTCAACTTTGTTGGTAAGTTTCCAAATCCATGATTTTGGCATTTGGTAACATTCAAAAAGGGGCAGACTCATGCTATCATGTAGGTTCATTTGGCGATTAGTAAAGCATGCGCTGACTTAATCATAGATGAGCGAGGAAATACAGAATGCGTCTCGTGTAGTACCAAGAGCTATGGTCTGGAGTTTGATAATTGATGGTACAGTTGGATTCACGATGTATATTGGATTCTTGTTCTCCGCGGGGATCCCCAAGCAGCCCTGGATACAGATTTCATCTATCCATATATCGAGGTCCTTGTACAAGCTTTGCAATCTAAGGCTGGCGTTGCCTTGATGTTGTCCCTGATACTTCTTGTTGATGTCGGCCTCATGATCGGCGTTACTGCAGCCGCGTCCCGAATGCTCTGGGCGTTCGCGCGAGACCGTGGCATACCAGGATGGCGCCGTATAAGTGAAGTAAGTTTCCCAGACTCTGACCTTGCCACCATCTTCTCACTAGGAGCGCAGGTCAACTCGCATACCTCAGTTCCTACTGCAGCGGTTTTCACGACAACAATATTCTCAGTCTTGATCGGCTTGATCACTGTTGGCTCACCTGTTGCTTTTAACGATATCATATCGCTCTGCGTCGGTAGCCTCTACGCCAGCTACCTTATTGCATCCGCTCTTCTACTAGTACGTCGCGTTCAGGGCAAAATTAAACTCTCTTCAGCACCTGAAATGGAGAGACGGGATAACTTTCCTGGGAGGGCGGGAGATTTGACATGGGGACCCTGGAGAGTTCCGGAGCCCTTTGGCACGATCATCAACGTTATAGGTGTACTATACTTGATAGTCCTCATTTTTTTTTACTTTTTGGCCCCCTGCTACTCCAACAACTGCGTTATCCATGAACTATGATATAGTCATGTTGGCTGGTGTGGCTTTCCTAAGCAGCTTTTATTATTATTTCTGGGCATATAAGACGTTCAATGGGCCGGTCATAGAGATCAACTGAGAGATTGAGAGTGGGCGTTGATGCTTGAGCGAGGACGTGAAGTGTGTTCACGGAGTCCTGCAAGGTATATAAAAACTCAGAAAATGCAACATGTGATTTTAAGAAAAACTTCCTTGGGCTATACTCTTATAAAACCACATGACAAGCACGGACAGTGGACTAGAAAGACCGGCTTTAACAAAAACTCTGGTTTTAGCCCTCGTTCAAATGTTACTAAGTACGCTGTTGTAGACACGAGAAACTCATTTCTACAGAAACAGGGATTCAATATCGGTTATGCAGAATGACTCGTCCACATACAAAACACCGCATGTGATACATGTACTCCATATTGAATAAGACGCACGCCACGCGGTAGTCGTGTTGCCTACCTCTTGTGGAAAATGGTATGGAAAGCCTGCGCATCCACTAGTGCCATCGTACAAAACACACATGGGTACATAACCACGGCGCCTCGCAGCCGTTTGCATACGGGCAAGAATAACAGTCATTTACTCACCCACTCGCCCTGCTCTTTTTCGAACATTAACAACTCAATTCTCGGAGCCACTATGATGAGCCAAGCTTTCAGCCAGATGATGGTATCCTTCTTACTTGTGGTCGTCTCAAGGCTGGCGTATCTTGCATACTTCTCACCGTTATCCAATATTCCAAATGCGCACTTCACGAGTCCATTCACGCGTGCGTGGCTTATCTATCAAAAATTCAAAGGTTGTGAGAACCGGACTCGACTTTCTGCTCACGAGAAACTTGGACCTGTAGTAAGACTCGGTCCGAATGAAATCAGCATTAATCATATGGATTATGTCTGCGAACTTTTCAACGACAAATCGTTTACAAAGACAGCTTGGTATCCGAATGGCTTTCGGGGCTGGAAGTAAGTGTGGTCCATGAACTCAGGTTCATTTACCGCTCCTTTATTACCTCTTTGTGATTCTTACCTGTTGTTATAGATCACCCATACTCGCTTCGCTCACTGACCCAGAGCTCCATTCTCGGCGGAGACAGTTAATGGCCACCAGATATACGAATATTTCCCTGCAAAAATCTGCCCAGCTGCATATGATATTTGAAAATCGAGTTTCGGGAGTATTCAGAGAGGAGCTTCAAATTTGGGCATCGACTGTTGCCACAATTGATATATTCCAAAAGAGCAAAGCTTGTCTGATGGATATAATTACGGCTTGGCTTTACGGAATCGACCACGGCACCAATTTTATCAGAGACGTCGATGAAGAGCGAACGTGGTCAACGGATCTTAATGGGACATTTGAAGGCTTTGTCTCGAGAAGTGAATTTTACTGGTTTATCTCGGCTCTAGAGAGATCGCGCTTGTTCATCTTCCCTTGGATGATTAGGACGGAAAATTCCCAGCGTCGATTACAGGACTGGTCTTTGAAAAAATGCAAACACGTGCAGGAGAGTTCAGGAGACGATATCGACAACAGTTTGTGTTCGCAATTCCGCCAAGGATTGGAGAAGACTGAGCCGGCTGGGAAAGTCGAGTCCCTTCTTATGGATGAGATGCTGGATCACTGCATTACTGGTCAACTACCGACAGGTATCATAGTCTCGTATGCTGTCTGGGAACTGGCCCAGAAACCCGAATGGCGAGAACGGCTTCATAATGAGTTAGCCCATGCCTCAGATGCGAGCAATGCGAACAGCAATCTCTCGCCTGCTGCCGTCGACAAGCTCCCAATTTTGAATGCAGTTGTGATGGAGACACTTAGAGTTTATTCATCTAATCCTGGTCCGTGGCCAAGATTCAACCCGACGAATGCTACTCGAATTGGGCAATATTCCATACCTGCTGGGACAACCATTAGTGCGTCGAGTTATTGTCTTCACCGCAACGAGAACGTATTTCCACAGCCAAATGAATGGCGTCCAGAAAGATGGCTCAAAGCCGATGATAGGCAACGGTCTGCAATGAACCGTTGGTTTTGGGCCTTTGGAAGTGGACCGTTCATGTGTCTTGGATCCCATTTCGCCATTTTAGGTATGTCGTTCTAGATAAAAGTTCAGCCCAAAAAAATAACGTTTTCAGCCATCAAATCCGTTGTTAAAGTCATCTACAACGAGTTCGAAGCAAAAATCGTAGACGATTCAGGAATTGGGCAGGTTGATGCACCTATTGCTAGTCTAGTAGGGGGGAAACTATTGGTAAAGTTTGTGGCTGTAGGAAAGAAACCGGAATAAAGAGTTGGCGCGCGATCGGGTATTTATCTCTAATGGATTGATTTATTAATTCGCAGTCATTATGCTATGCATGAAGTTTTCCAATGCCAATTCCGCTTTTTTATCCCACGTTAACAGTGACTTGAGCCCAGATGTTACGCCCTGATCCGGATGCAGGCATCAAACTGACCGGGGTATGTCGTCTCGGCTCGGTTTGGGCCTTTATTGCTTGCTAAGCCGAACATGAGGATGTTTTTTTGTCTGTTGCATCTACATCTGATTCAGCCTTGCGAACCTAGTATCGGCGGATTCGTGAGGAGTCTAAGGGGTCCTCAACTCTTGTAGTGGTGCAGGGACTCAGGGAGTCTACGTGATTGGTCAGCACATGTTCATTCGAAGGCCTATACTCGAGTAAATTAATTCAAGTCACTTTTAAATTGCGATGTAGGTCGAGTTAGGCTTTTGGGGTTGTTAGTCATTATGCCGCTATGGTCCACGATCATAGCTGGCACACATTCACCGATCAAAGTAAGTAATCTGAACTTAATACATCTGGGATGTCCTTGGCATATAATACTATTCAACTTCGGATTTATGCTTTCCTGCATATACCCTACGCACGTGCGCGAAATTGTACATACGGACCATCCTTCCAACTCGTGAACGAGTCTTTCAACTGATACTCTTCTGTTCTCTGCCTCCCCCACTCAGCACCCGAACTCCCTTCTCCGATTCTCACACCCTCAGCTAACTTCATGTCATACATAAACACCGCTCTCGCCAAACTCTCGGACAACTCGGTATACGCCAAGCCCTTGCCAATACATCCTCTAGGACCAACACTGAAAGGACAGAATGCCGATTGAGCAATTGCGACAGTTTCTTCGGTTACTTCAGGTGAGGAACCCGCAATCCAACGCTCGGGGTTGAATGCAAACGGTGCGGGGTAATATGCTGGGTTGTGGTGAAGAGTGTAGTGAGGTGCTCCGACTACAATGCCTTCGGGAACATGCACGCCGTCGATATCGATTCCACCAGATAGGACTTCACGGGGAAGCATCCCGCCGACGGGTGGCGAGAGACGCATTCCCTCGTCGATGACAGCTCGAAGGTATGTGCATGAGTTGAGCGCAGGACCTGACTTGATATCCTCCACTTCCGAAAACGTCGACCGGATCTCATCGGTCAGTTTCTGGAGCGTTCGGGGATTGTGAGGGAGGTAGAAGAATGCAGACGCTAGTGCTGTTGATGTTGTGTCTGAGCCGGCGATAATGAGGAGGTTGCTCTCGCCCCAAAGTTCTTGTGGCGAGAACCCCTTTCCAGTCTCTGGATCCCGTGCGTTGAGTAGGTAGAAGAAAAAGTCTTTCCTATCCGTGTCGAGCCCAATCTTGCTTCTCTCGGCTGCTTGGGCTTTGCTATACGCCATATACTGCATCCTCATGTTATAGATCTTTTTGAAGAGGACTTTATTCAAACCCAGCGTCTTGATCATAGGATATGTGCCCAACTTCTTCTGTCAGCTTCACCAAATATTTTTAGGGTAGTGTTCACTTACAATCAAATGCATATGCGCCGCATTGCCAATCAGATCAATAACACGACGATTCTCCTCATGCTCAAGCATCTCAAACGCCTTCCCGAAACACAAGTCTCCCATGACATCGAAGGTCAGATAATTACACCAATCCGCCATATTCTGCGGCGCACTCCAGCCTTTCTCCCCTTTCGTCTCGCCCAGCCGAGAGCAAAACGTCCTCACGTTCCCCAGAATATACTTCTCCATGCTCTTAACCGCGCCATCGGAGAACGCATGACTTAGCACCCTTCTCTTGCGCGCATGACTGGCTTTGTCAATACTACTATGCGTGTTGTACGTATCTTTCGTAGGCGGAAATACGGAGTAGAACTGAGATTTCTGGACGTTGGCTCGATGCCCGTATATTGTTTTCAGGGCAGTGTTTGAGTTGAAGGAGAGACTGCTTGGCCCGAATCGGACGATGGGGCCGTAGGTCTCGTGACAGCGCCAGAAATCGAGGTGTCGGTCACCCTTCCATGCGTGGTAAACAGAATACCAGTCTGTTATTTTTGCGAGGAAGGGTCCTGGGTATTTAGAGAGGGGGTGGAAGTAGAGGCGGTAGATTGCGAGGAGAATTAACTGTGGGTTGTTAGGAAGTCCAAGGAGATAAAATGTGGTTTTTGGACACTTACGTATCCTGAGAATATTGTGAGAGTCCAAGCAAGGACGGAAAATATGACGGCTGACAGGCCATTTGCCATACTTGACGAGAACATTCCGAGGTTCCTTTGACAAAATGCAAGATGGAATGTAGTACGTTCCCGTGGATTAGACTTATTTCCCGAATCACAAGCTGACTATCAACAAAAGTTGAGAAATCTTTGAGCAGAAATAGACATGTACGAGTATGACAAGGGGTGAGAAGAATAAAGAACATTGTCAACGTGATCTTATGTACGGAACTCCTATAGTGCTTATGGTGATGTATTAGCTTGTATGCCGACACAAGCCGTATGCGTGTGGATAACAAAGCCAACCCCACATTTGAGTCTGCGGCACAGCCAATAGACCAAAGGTAGTGAGATGCGGAGTACGCGGGGTGAGGTTCCGCAAAGGCGGAAAATCGGAGACATACGAAGTATATCACCAGCGTAGTAGTCAGCCGACAAACAAGCCGCATTTGGAAAGCTATGCGTAGTCATGTGACTGGCTAGCCACTGTTTCGTGGCTTGCCCTATTTTGGCTACACTCAGCTTTTGTTGCATGTCGCACTTTGCACGTTCAAATCCCGAGGACACAGCGTCGCATTGATGGCTTGATGGGGCTGGATTTAGCGGTCAAAGTATAACAACCGTGGATATTACAATCACCAGCAAGATACGAAGGTACTCGGTATATTTACGTATTCCACATGGCACCCTTTGCGCCTGTGTTTTAGCTATTAGATATAGCTAACCCTTTGTTTCACTTTCGCAATAATGCATACCAAGAGGAAGCTGTTGGTACGTACGTACCTATAGGTAGTAGCGTCGCCAATGTCCGGCTAAGGGTATGAAAAGTTTCATGCATATAATTTTAATTCTCCACTTAATTCAAGTTCGATATGTAATCAACATCATGCAAGTATGTCAAAGAGATGGTTAATGTCTTCTCTTGTGAGTAATACTCCGTATATATTTATTATTCACATCTCACGGCACCGGCGATCATCATCTCTATAAATAGATTCCGCAGTTAGCGTAGCGCAGTCACGGGGCAAAACCTAAACCAAACGCGACCTCATCATTCAAAGAGAACAACAACATCGACAACATCGACAACAACGACAACACCACCTCACCAAGCTCACATCACACCTCCAACTATGGACCGGAGCCACAACATCAATGATTATCCAGAAGTCGTGCCCGCCAGCCACACGTCCCAAGAACAAGACCTCGGAGCCGCGCCCCGGCAGTTTGCGCCCTACCAATCTGATGCCGCCCCGACCGCATCAGACCCCTTCCATGCCTCACTCCCCGGACATGTAGATTCGGCTTACCAGCCCCATCAACAGTACAATCCCTCGCACGACTTCCCACCCCCGCCAGCGACGACGCAAAATGAGCCATTTGTAAAGAGTCAATGGAACAAGCAGTCCTCGCTGCTGAACAAGAAATTGAGTAAGAAATGGCAGCGGAGACTTTACTGGTTCGTCACGCTCCTCTATTTGACTAACCCTCATCTTTCTGACACAACATGGCTTGTAGGATGGTGCCTCTTGGCATACTGTCCATTGTGTTCTCGGTGTTATTTGAGGTCTATAAAAAGGACTTTGAACGCTGGGTTTCACCGCTGACGGACTGGATGCGGGAGAGGGAGTCGTGGTCTTGGACACTGCCTACGATTATTTTGGTGATTCTCAGTTTTCCGCCGTTGTTTGGGCACGAGATTGTGCAGCTTATTATTGGCGTAAGTTCTGAATTTGGAGTCAATTTTGAATCGATGAGCTGACGGCGCTGATAGCTGACGTATCCGCTTGGCGTTGCTATTGGGATTGCGTGTTTGGGAGCTATTCTTGGAGAAGCGGCATGTTTGTAAGTCTCTAGCCCGTTTGTGCAGGGTCCGTGGCGACAAAACCTAACTTTGTGCCAGTATTGCCTTTAAGTATTTGTTCACCGATTACGTTCACAAGAAAATCGAGACACAAGTCAAGTGGGCGGCTATTGCTAGAGTCGCCCAGGAAGCTGGATTCCGTGGCGTGTTGGTAATCCGATACAGCATCGTTCCCCCACGTGAGTACAATCATCCCACAGCTTTGTGACAAAGGACTGACGTCGTATTTACAGATCTTGCGAATCCCCTATTTTCATGCACAGGCATGAAATTCTGGATCTACATGGCCACCGTGGTGCTCTCCCTCCCTAAATCCATGGTCTTCGTAGCTCTCGGATCACCCAGCTCCGAGGGTTCGAAAGCCGCGAAATGGGGAAAGGTTATTGCGATTGGTGTCGTAGTGTTAATCAGCGGTAAGTCCTGTCGCAATGCCGTGCGATGACTGTGCTCTCTTACTGATGACTGTACGTCTGCAGTATTCGCCAGTTGGTGGATCCGCAAGAAGATGATCGTTGCTACCAGGGAGATCAAGGCGGAGCGGGGGATAACAACGGGTGAAGATGGAGAGTATGAGATGCTAGCTCCGCCTGACCATGCAGATGAGACGTCATATCATGGTGTACAAAGCACAGCGCCGGGTACCTATGAGGTTGAAGCGGCGCGATAGACTAGGAGACGTTTCGCAATTGCTTGGCATTGCGAAACAATGACTTGAAATGATAATAATACCCAGGCACCCCACTTTATTGCCAGCGCAAGTGTCTACTTCTTGTCTGGTGGGTAAGGCAGACTTGGCCTACTTTACCGGGGGTCGGGGATTTAGAGCGCGGTTTTTGGAGTTTTAGTAATAAATCGCGCCAATTCTCACTTGTTATAGTGGACTATGCACGCATTCTTGGTTATCCCCTCGAGTGTATTCTTACCATCTCCTCTCTCTCTCTCTCTCGCAGCCTCTCGCGCAGCCTCTCTTGCTCCTACTTGTATAACCTATCTTTTATCTCTAGTTATACCAGGTTAGCTGGCAACTCCATGGTTAACGCCCCAGGAGCTTAGGCCGCAGGGGACATGGTTACGCAGGCACCACACTTTATACGAAACAACCCTAAACCATATCTCCACGTATACTGTGCTGAGAACTTTGGCTGTCTGTAGCATGCCCTTCATCGTTCACTGTGGCTCTTAGGGTCAAGGAAAACTTCCCATCGTCCTCAAGTTGGACATCAACTCCCCACCTCTCAGCTATACTCGGATTTTGTACCACGTAGTCGTGCAAGTAGCCCTCAACCATTTCAAGTTCGGATAGGTGTTTGCCGTCCTGAAAGATCGCAGAGATGCTGTATACCAGTCCAGAGACAGCTAGGCCGGTTATATATACAATAAAAACGTTTCTGCTATCATTATGTCCCGTGTCTGGGTCCAGTTCACGAGTCCACAGGAAGCCGAAGTTCATTCCAAGCCCCACGAGCAGCATCAAGAGAGTACCCGATAACAGCATTTGAGGAGCGGAAATTGTGATGACCGATGAAGGACTAGGGAGGAAGCAATATTGTATGATACCGTGCTTGGTCATGTCACTATTCTCCAAACCCTTGGGAGAGTAATCATGTGGATCGCTAGGGTTAGTGTGGAATAAGCTCCGGCGACTTCCACGAATCCACGAACGTACATCCTTTGCTTTCCGCAAGCGGCCAAGGATCCGTTGCTGGGTGGTTGCATAGTATACTGCCATGAGGGCAGAAATGAGGCTCAAGACAATCGACGCTGTGGCGAACCAATGTGTCTGGCTTAGAAAAGTCAGTGATAATCCTGTAACAGCAATCTGGGCCACAATTGCCGCCTATTGATTATTAACAATGTTCAAACAAACTTCGCAGATATCACGCACAGCTACAGAAATCATGGTGCACTCGTCGTATACAGATTACTTGAAGTCCAAAGCGTCTTGATCGATCTGTTGACCAAGTATGCGCCTGTGTTCGCCATGTTGTTTGATTCCCGAAAAGATATAATATCATGCCAGGAGATCCATGCCATTTGGCATATTGTATCACTCGCTCGAAGGCATGTTCGTATACTTGAATGATAGCAATAACGTCGCCGATGGATAGGAGACCTGTCATCGTGAACACCGTGTATTGCGATATCTAACGAAGGCATAAGATTTATAAATTCATACAATAAATATGAAAAGTGCCTTAAGGTGTACTAAACCTAAATGGTGGCTGAGGGTTGAGAGGGCTGGGACACTATTCAAAAGCCCTGCATGGGGCTGGAAGGAGGCAAATTTAGGCAGCGCGCGGCTTGATGCAGCAGGCAAAGGATGTTCATTCGTACGAATACTGCTGGGACGCTACTGCGCCAGCCTTGCGTCTGCTGTCCCGAGGACATCTAAGTTAATGGGCTTTATGACTATGATTTGGAAAGCTAGGTGCTTGGTAATTGACACGTGAGCCCAACTAGAAGGCTCAACACTTGAGGTCTTATTTCCCATCCGGTATTTTCGCACAACTTATTATCTTCAAACTTCCCTTCGCGATAAAAACTTTCCACATCCAAATCCGGATCTTCAATCGAGGTCCGATCTTCTTCCTATATGTCCACACCTTTTCCTCCTTCACCTCACAAAGCAGCATCGACCCCTCCTCCCTCATTCTTCTGTCAATACGACACAATAGTCCCTAGTAATTTGCAAATCGTTTGGTCTCTTGCTCAAAAAACCTAGCTAACTCGTCTAAGTTCTTACCGATGAAGTCAGAGTGAAAATAGTCGACTTTGCTGATGGGCATAGGAATTCATTTCTTGGGGTTGCCTTCGAAGCGTGGTAGCTTTTTGCAAGTGGTGGACTGTATGGTCTATAGAAATTGGACGTCGCCCTTGGAAACTTTTTCCTAAGTATATTGTTGATTTCCTATAGAAGGTTAGGTTGATATTTGGGCGGTATTCAGGGGGTGAAAACCTCTAGCGAGAACTCGGCCGTGGCGAAGAGCCATGTAGGAGCCTGTTATATGAACATTGAGTTGAAGGGCTGTGAAGGTTGGTTTGTCTTGTAAGGTGATATTTAACGAAGGGGATATGTAGTATTCTTTATCAGTGGTTACATTTTAGAGAAGTAAATAGTTGACCTGTCATTTCTCGATCTGTGAAAAGGGACATATATAGAAATTACCGGGGTCGAAGGCTTAAAGGCTTTAACTGGAACACCACCTCTACCGGTCCGAACCGAACCAACATTAAGGCTGACTTCTGCCTATGCCACCAACCAATCTAGGTAACTTTCAAGCACACCAAATGTCCAACGAAATTTGTTTGAGGTCAAAGTATGCCATTTTGATCACTTCTATGTTGTTATGGATTTACAGATGTAAAAGTAGTGCGTGGTCAGACAGAGCAGACGTTTAGCTTGCTAGTTGCGTTGTTAAAGATGCGACAAGCATAATGTGTATTGTCGTGGGGTTGCGAAGCGCCACCACGTGATCTATAGTCAGGTGCTCAAGCTGTGGGAAGCCTTATAAAATGGGGCTTCTCTACTCACTTAGAATACTATCTATTCTATAATATATTTATTACTACTCTTTATTATTTTACTTATTAATTATAAGTATTCTATAAGTCAGATCCTAGCTATAGAGTTCGCGGTTATATTACCCCTTAACAAATTGGTAATCACTATAAGGGGCAAGGCATACTCTAGGGCTTATAGGATATATTCGAATGCTATCAACTAAAAAGGGGAATAGGAAGCCTTTATTATAACTATCTGATAAACTAGAAGTTAAAGCTTTTGGGAGTTTTTAATCACAAGACGAATTATAGAGCATTACTATAGTAACTATATAGAATGCAGTACTATTTTCGATTGAAAATGCTACCTATCTAATATTAATATCTATGAAATGATAGTAATAACGAACTATAGGGATTATACTAGCAAGGACCTATTAGTTTAGTATTCTTTGCTTATAGAAACCAGTTTTCAGCAACTAGAGAAAGGTTATAATTGCATTTTTATTAGGATTAGTAATATCTTAATATAATTTGAGTTTAGACTATAACTAAGTAGTCTAAGCTATTACATTAAAGTAAGCTAATTATAAGGGCGTTTTAGCCGATTACTTAGAAGCTAGAAATTACAAGAAGAGAGAATAGGTCTATTAGGAATGATTACGAGGCTAGTGCTTTGAAATCCGAGAGGGCGAAGCCTCATTTTGCTAGGTTATATAATTATAAAGTCTTTAGAAGTAGTCCCTATATCTCAATTGTTAGGGAAAAAGAAAGTTTTAAGTATATGTATCAGATATTATAGAAGTATATAAGGGATTTTTAGTGCCTAATGCTAAAATTTAGAGGTTATTTAGATGCCCTACATCTTGTTTTTAAGTCTAAATTTTGATTTTACTCTTTACCTAAAAATCTTAGAAATTGATATTAGTTTATTCTCATCCTAACTTTCCTTAAAGTAATATTACTTTATTATCATACTAGCACATTACTTACTATTAATATATCTTTATTCAACCTGCAAACTCCTACTAGATTTGCCTAGATAATGCCTATATTAGACCTTACAACTAGTAGAGTTAGCCTAGTAAAAGATAGAATACTAACTGCTTTAGTAGGAGCCGTTACTAGTAACTAATAAGAAGTAAAAGATAGTACCTTAAGTACTTCTTTAGGAGATATAGTATCTTCGCCTAGCCTTAAGCTAGAGAAGCCTCTAATAAAGAAGGAAAGGAGGAAGCTAGCTATAGAAGTAAAGTAGAAGTAGTATACTAAACCTAAGAAGAAGACAAATAATACTACCTCTCTAAAGGTACTAACTATCACATTAGATAAACTTAGTAGACCTAAGAGCTACTCTAGTAATATCTTTATAATAGGAAGGTATAGTCTAGATAGATTTCTAGAGTAAATCAAGCCTTTTATTATTAATAATGATTTCGTTAGAGATACCTCTAAGAAGGAGTCTTTTAAGAAAGACTCTTTGAAGAAGAAGAAGAAGGATAAGAAGCCGAAAAAGTTAAAGGTAGTACTAATTCTATTATTATTAGATAATTCATTATCTTCTTCCTTATCTTTAGAGTACTCTTTATCTAGTAAAGAGTTAATATTAGATACTAAGTTAAGTAATAAGGCTATAAAGAAAACTCAAAAGTCTAAGTCTAAATCAAAGAGGTCTTACTACAAGAAGAGCCTCCTATAACTTACCTTTTAGAACCTAATGCTAATTAAGAGGACCTATAGTATGCCCTCTTTTGATAGAACTAATATCATAGAGTACTTTAGGACTTTAGAATAATACTTCAAGACTTATAGAGTTAAGTATTTAGATAAAAAGATCAACTAGGCTATTTAGTATATAGATTCCTAAATCACTTAGAATATAGAATGACTTACTAAGATAATAAAAAGCTAGAAGAGGTTCTAGGAAATCTTTTATAAAGAGTATCAAGCTAGGGATATAGATTAGATAAAGTATACTATTAGTTATCTAAACTAAGTTATCTAAACCTTTTAGGGAATAATAGGGACGATTTCGAAGATATAGATATAGACTTACTACTATAAATTCAATAATATAGTTATAGGATTACCTTAAGAAGTTAGGTTAATAGACTACTAAATAATAATAAAGTTTCTCTAAAGACTTCTATAAAACCTTCGAGATAAAGTAATAAAGTACGCCTATAAGGAACCTAAATATAGCTAAAAACATATATAGGAATTTAAATAGGTATATAATTATATCAAGAAGGATATTACTAGTATTAAGGAAATTAGTTAATGCCTAGATAAGTAGTTAATAGTAATATTACTATATTAGTTAAGCAAGGAGGTAGCCTCGATTTACTTGCTAGTCTAATCTATTCTATATTAACCTAAGGAAACTAAAAAAGCGAAGGGGCTAGTACTACTTCATAATATATTACGAGATAATAGATAACTATAGAACTAGATAATAGATAGCGTTTCCAAAAAGGAGCTAGAAGATATTATAGACGGGCTCAAATTGCTCTATATTAACTAAATGATTACAGATCGAATCTATAAGTAGCTTATAATAGTCGAAATTAATAAGCTTCTACTTAATGCTCTAGAGGAAGGTATATCTGATATACTAGTAGTACTAGTACAAGTAGGCTATATATAGAAAGTAGATTTTGCTGAATATTAATAGTACCTAAATAAAATTTTACTAGGAATATAATCCTAGCTGAAGTATTAATAGTAGAACTAATGCTAGGACTACTAGGTATTCTATAGATTAGGAATTATCTACGAAAAGAGGAAGGACCTTAGAGATCTTTCTAATATAATAGAAATCTATCTTAGACTACAGCCTAAAGATAAAGCTAATTTAAAGCCTATCTAGCTTAATCCTAATCAATTATAGTACTTCTAAGTACTTGTAAGATTAGGTATAGATAACAAGTCTATAGGTAGTATTACTAATACTTAGAAGGTAGCTTAAGTAGTACTATTTAGTAAGGAAGTTATAATAGAAGTTATAAATATTAAAGTATAGGAGGTCTCTAAAAATAAGAGAGTACTAGAAACCTAGATCCTAATAGAGGAAAGTACTACTAAAATCTAGAATCTCTTAATAGAAAGGAGAGTAGTAGTAGAGCTAGTCCTAGGTAAGATAATTTAGAAGAAGAAGCCTTAGAAGCCGAATAAGATGCTTTAGGAGAAGCTATAAGAATAGGCCTAGCTAGCTAGAATAAAGTCGCCTAAACTTGAGCCTAAGCCGCAAAATAGTATTATAATTGATATACTAGATAATAGACTACTACAAGCGAAACCTAAGCTAGTAGTAGTATCTACTAAACCTAGAAAAGAAAAGCATTCTATAAGGGATAAAGAAGTAAACGATTCATCTAATATATAGATAATAGATAATAAAGAAGATAACTAATTAAAGGTTCTAAAAGCAAGTCGTACTATAAAATAAGCTAAGGTACGAAAGGTACTAAAAGCTACGGAGATTATAGAAGAGTTATTATTTAAAGCCTAGGTATGAATACCTATTAGACTACTAGAACTAGGTATTAATATTAGAAATCTCATTATAGGATTAGGTCTAATAGATAAGAGAATGCTAGATAAAAGCTTGGTAGAAGGGAAGATTAACTAGAAAATAAGGAAGATGTCTACTAAGGCTAATATCTTAAACTTTACCTACTATAAGGAACTAATAAGACTAGTCAAGATTAAGAATTTCACCTATTAGGAAGTAGAATCTATAGAATCTATAAAAGTCAACTTGATAGAATTTATAGGATTTGCTTACTATATCTCTCTTATACTAAAAGTAATAATTACTATTAAAGGATAGAATAAAGTAATAGATTACTATACAACCCTAGATAGTAGAGCTAAAGTTAATATAATAAGTACTACTATTACATTTAAGGCTCGAGTTACCTTTACCCTAGATCATAAGATATAGATAACTAGTATTATAGGAAGTTAAAGTAGATTCCTAGGATTTGTAGATAATATTATAATAGCAATTAAGAATATAGTCATATACTCCTAGTTTTATATTATCCCTTATAAGGCTAAGAAAGTTATCTTAGGGATGCCTTTCTTCTAATAAGCTAGGGTGAGCTTTTGCTATCTCTAGGATAATATAGGTAGACCTATTATAGGTCTACTAGTCGACCCTAAAATAGAGAACATTACCTAATTTATTACTAATAAGGCGATAGAGCCCAAGAAAGCTAAGGACTTGTCTAGAATAATTATATCGCCTAGTAAATCCGAAGACTCTAACTCGGATTAGCAACTAGGAAGTAACTTTAGCTATTAGGATAATACTAATACTAAAGTTGCTAATATAGAAGTTAACTATCTAGGAGCTATAGAAGTCGACTAGCTATATAAGCAATTCGAACTAGGAAAAGAATATAGATACCTTACTTGCTACTAAATATATAATAAAGAAGTAAGGTTTTTAGATTGAATTATCTAAGAACTTTATAATAATACTACTAAATAGGTACTAGATTAAGCTATAAAGATTAAGGAAGAATTAAAGACTTCATATAATAAGTATAAGATTGCTTTAGTAGCTTATAGAAGATAAGATATTAATATCTTCTCTATTACTAGCTAGGAACGAATTAATAGATATTTATAATAATACTATCCTAAGGCCCTATTTATGCCTATAGGGATAGTATGCAAATAGTATCTATTTAATTAGAATTGCTAATTTAGAATTATGATAAACCTAGTACTATAGAATCCTATAAGCTAGTAGCAACCTGATCTATAGCTCATAGAAGGATAAGACTAGGTTAAAAGTATTTTTGATTTTATAGAAATAGTACTAGACCTTATATAAGAAGGTATCTTCTTTAATAAACTATATTACAAGAGGATTATTAATAAAGGGATAATCTATAAGAATAGACTTCTAGAAGCTAAAGTAAATAAGATTACTATAGAATATAAGCCTAAGTAATAGTTCAACTAAAGGACTACTAAGGTTAATACTATATATAAGACTAAAGATAAGAAGGTCAAGCTTATCAATTAAGACTAAGGTAATAGGAAAGTACCTAGTAGAAGAAAAGACTAGTATAAAAGGTTAAAAGTATATAATACTCCTTAAGAGTATATTAGGGAATTTAAAGACTATATAATTCTACGATTTATAGATATCCCTAAGAGATCGCGATTAACTAAAGAAAATCTAAAAAGACTAGATATCGCGTAGGGACTACTATAGTAGGGGTGAGACGCTGGATTCGGACGAACGGAGGTCAGGTGACTAGGCACGTGATATGGACCTGTATATATAGGGCTGCGCGCCTCGCTTAGTGCTCGGCACTATACTTCAGTTGCAAATATACTCACTTCTGCCAAACTCTCTAGTCCTTAGCTTCCTCACTTGCTCTTAGTTTAGGTCTAGGCCCTACTATATTAGTGATTACTACGAGGGAGCTAGGCATAGTATTAGAGAGAGATAATATCGAATTCCTACCTCTATAGAACCTAAGCTAAAGGCAAACGTAGTATCTAAACCTCCTCCTCTTTAAATCGACTTGTATATAAATCAAACGCTACTATATACCGACTATAATACTTGAAACTAAACGGCCTCCCCCTTTTATAGTCACGTTAAGAAGCTATTACAAGACTTAGGTAGTAGCCTATAAGTACTAAGGGTTGAATTCCCGCCTTTATAGTAGAGGCTCGTCTAGAGGCTAGTAGATACTACAGAGTGAAGAATAAGCTAGTAGCAGGAGGTAATATGACTATTAGAAGTATCTTTAGAGTCGAGGAGCTATAGGAGGAAGGACGGATATAGTAGGGGTAAGACGCTAGATTCGGACGAACGGAGGTCAGGTGACTAGGCACGTGATATGGACCTGTATATATAGGGCTGCGCGCCTCGCTTAGTACTCGGCACTACACTTCAGTTGCAAATATACTTACTTCTACTAAACTCTCTAGTCCTTAGCTTCCTCACTTGCTCTTAGTTTAGGTCTAGGACTTTAGCTATTAGGATAATACTAATACTAAAGTTGCTAATATAGAAGTCAATTATCTAGAAGCTATAGAAGTCGACTAGCTATATAGGCAATTTAAACTAGGAAAAAAATATAGATGCCTTACTTACTACTAAATATATAATAAAGAAGTAAGATTTTTAGATTAAATTATCTAAGAACTTTATAATAATACTACTAAATAAGTACTAGATTAAGCTATAAAGATTAAGGAAGAATTAGAGACTTCGTATAATAAGTATAAGACTACTTTAATAGCTTATAGAAGATAAGATATTAATATCTTCTCTATTACTAGCTAGGAATGAATTAATAGATATCTATAATAATATTATCCTAAGGCCCTATTTGTACCTATAAGGATAGTATGCAAATAGTATCTATTTGATTAGAATTACTAATTTAGAGTTATAATAAACCTAGTACTATAGAATCCTATAAGCTAGTAGTAACCTGATCTATAGCTTATAGAAGGATAAAACTAAGTTAAAAGCATTTTCGATTTTATAGAAATAGTACTAGACCTTATATAAGAAGGTATCTTCTTTAATAAGCTATATCGCAAGAGGATTATTAATAAAGGGATAATCTATAAGAATAGACTTCTAGAAGCTAAAATAAATAGGATTACTATAGAATATAGGCCTAAGTAATAGTTTAACTAAAAGACTACTAAGGTTAATACTATATATAAGACTAAAGATAAGAAGGTTAAGCCTATTAACTAAGACTAAGGTAATAGGAAAGTACCTAGTAGAAGAAAAGACTAGTATGAAAGGTCAAAAGTATATAATACTCTTTAAGAGTATATTAGGGAATTTAAAGATTATATAATTCTACGATTTGTAGATATCCTTAAGAGATCGCGATTAACTAAAGAAAATCTAAAAAGACTAGATATTGTATAGAGACTATGACCTATTAAGTAATAATATCTAGAAGAAGTACTAATAGTATAAGAGAAAGCTATTGCCTTCGACTAGACCTAATGTAAAGTCTTTCATAAAGACATTTTACTACCTATTATACTAAACGTTATTAAGTATAAAGCTTAGTAGGTAGCTAACTTTCTATATCCTCAAGTACTATTGCTAATAGTAATCTAAATGCTACGAGAATGCCTAGAACGAGGCGTAATTAAGTATTATGACAGACTATACTAAAACCTATAATTCTTAGTCGCAAAGAAGTAACCTAGAACCTACCGATTGATTAACTTTATAATAAAGTTAAATATAGTAATAATACGAGACGCTAATTTACCTCCCTCTATTAACGAATATTCAGAAGCATTTATAGGATACATATAGGTAATACTAATCGATATATTCTCTAGGTATGATAATTAAGTATTATATAAGAAGAGTCGAAATATAATAGCATTCTTTATGCCTATTAGACTAGTCCGAAATACTAGACTACTAATAGGAGTAACGAATTCTATAGCCTAGTTTGTATAGACTATAATGTTTATCTTCGATAAGCTTATACCAACTATAGCAATTCCCTTTATAGATAATATAGGTATCAAGGGACCCTATACTGACTATAATAGAGAGGAAATCCTATAATTCCTAGGTATAAGGCGATTTATATTCGAGTATATCTATAATATTAATAGATTACTTGAAGTCTTAGAATAAGCAGGAACTACTATTAGAGAAAAGTCTAAATTCTATATAGACGGCCTAGATATAGTTAGTTTTGTATACAATTCTAAAGGTAGGGAACCCTTAGCCTTAAAGGTCTAAAAGATCTTAAAGTAGGAAAAATACAAGAGTATTATAGAAGTAAAACGATTCTTAGGAATAACTAGCTACTTCTACATTTAGATTAAAGGGTATATAATAATTTGCAAGCCTATCTATAGGCTCTTTAAGAAGAATATTACATTCTACTAGGATCTTAAAGTTTATAGTATTACTATAAAAAAGCTATAGTATATACTATCTACATTCCTAATACTTATTCAGATTGACTACTCTTATAAAATACCTGATATTATTATTCTAGTAGATACTAGTATTGAAGAATAGGGAGGCTACTTAGGCTAATAAGACCCTATAAGTAAGAAGGTATACCTTATATAATATAAGAGTAGTAATTAGAATTATATAGAGCGAAACTATAATACTACTAAACGAGAAGTATATAGAGTACTTAAGATCTTAAAGAAACTACAAGTTTAGCTTATAAAAGTATACTTTATCTTAGAAATCGATACTAATATACTTATAGTATAACTAAATAGAAGTACTATAGACTACCTAAATGCTCTTATTACTTACTAGTTAGCTTGGATTTGCTTCTTCGACTTTAAAGTTTACTATATTACTAGAAGCACTTATATTATAGCTAATGCCTTATTAAGACAACTACTCTACTCTAACGATTCGAGTATATCTAATAAGGATATTAATAACTAGATACTAGTAGAACTTAGAGTAATAGAGATCGTACTAGTTACCGTAGAAGAAGAGGAAAGTAAGGTCTTAGACATATTAGACACTAGGCTAGACTCTAATAAGAGGTAGGATAAGACCTACCTTCGTCTAGTCTAGTATTAGATCGAGAAGGAGATATAAGAGTATTAAAAGTAACTAGAAGAAGAAATAGATTTTAGTATAGATAATACTCCTAACGCTCCTAAAGCTAATAATAACTAACCTCTCTTAGTATATAAGTATAGCAAATTCTACCTTAAAGTAGGGAGGTTCCTAATAACCTTTAAGAAACTAAAAGATATAAACCTAATATAGTTCTAAGTATTTAAAAAAAAGGTATCTTATTTTACGGTTTACTACTATAGGCTATAGAAGTTACCTAGAAAAGGGTATCCTATAAGGCTTATAATAGATAAGCCTAAAATAAAGAGATAAATTCTAAAGGAAATATATAATAAAATAGGATATAAAGGTCGTAAGAGCACTTATACTAGGATTGCTACTTAATACTTTTAGGATAGAATCTATATAGATATCAAGTACTACCTTAAGACTTATCTAGAATGCTAGTTTAGGTTAACGTATTAACTAGAAGAAGCTTTATTTCCTTAGACTACTAATAAAATATTCAAATATTAGGATATTAATATTACTTTTATACTACCTAAGAAGGGTAAAACATATCTTATTATTACTAGGGATAACCTTTCTAGATACCCTAAAGCTAGGGTACTTGCTAATAAAGATATTATAAGTATAGTAAAGTTTATATAAGAAGAAGTGATTTATAGACATAGACTGTTTGATAGACTATAAGTTAATAGTAGTAGAGAATTCAAAACTAAAGTTATTAAGCTCCTGAATAAAATAGGAGTTAATAGAATCGTTATTAGCCCTTATAACACGTATACTACTAGCCAAATCGAATATAGATATAGGCTGATTAAAAATGCGCTAGCAAAGATAGATAGTCTATAGCTAGATAATATCCCTATAGTTCTTCTTGTAGAATAAATAACTATATTAGTATTAATAAAGTTGACTCTATTCTATATAGCAAGTAGATAAGAAGCTATACTACTAATCGAATCTATTATAATAATATAGCGATATCTCTTCGTATAAGAAGAAGTTAAAGACTATAATAATCTAATCAAGCTTAGAGTATACTAGTTCTAGTTATGAGATAAAGATATTATAGAAGCCTAATTACGGAAAACTCAGAAATGCTAAGAAAGGAAAGAAGTATAAGACTTAAAATATAGCCTATATACTAGACTATTCAAGGTTAGAGATATTATATTATAATAGGATTCGACTTAGAAAATTAATATGTCAAATGTAATAAAACTCGACTTTTATTAGCTAGGACTATACCAAATCCAGGAAGCTAACGTTAATAAAGGTTATTTTAAATTAAAAGAACTTGGTAATAATAGAATACAATTAAGAGGAATAGTCTCTACAAATAAGCTAAAGCTATTCTTTCAATAGGATAGATAGTTCTATAGTAATAGTAATATAGTATCAATAGATTTAGAGTTAGAAATAATAGGCGAGTTATTATAGGAAGAACTACTAGACTAATATCAACTATACAATTGTAGTACTATTATAAGACATCTAGTACTAAACGATTCTTTAGATAATATAATAGAATAGACTCAGGACGAGTCATATATCGTTCTATAAGGGATAAGGTCTATATACAAGCTTTTACGACTTCTTTTTAATAATATAGCAATTATAGTAGAGCCTAGATACCCTTATACAAGATAGGAAGTACCTTAGCCTATTACTAATATGATAATATAGTATATCTATAAAGTCCCTTCAAGAAGGTATTAGCCCCTATACTATTAATGCTAAAGGCATAAAAGGCACGAGATTTTCAATTAAGATAATAATCATACTAGAGAAAGTATATATAAAACTAAGATACTAAGGCTAGTCACGTCCTAAGTAATAGCTAAAGTAGGATAATCCTTATTATTTCGACCTATCTAAAGGGGATACCTTTTCTAAAGTTCTATATAAGGATAATCATTAGTAGTTTTATAATAAAAATTCTAAAGCCATAAAGTTAAGAGGAAGGAAGGAAGATAAAAAGGAAATGAAAAGGTTATACAAAAGCTGAAAATAAGGAAAAGCAAAGTTTATAATAGGTAGCTACTCTAATAATAATAATAGTAGTATCCTACTACTATTATTACTACTATTATCATTCCTAGATGAAGTATAAGTGAGTTAGTAGTCAGTAGAATAGTACTATATAAACCTAGATAGAGATTCCTCTAATAATAATATACTATTAGTAAAAAGATAGTAATAACTATATTAAATAGTTCTAAGAAAGCTTAGATATTAGAAGAATAGTAAAGTCGAGATTCTATATAAAGTTAATAAATAAAAGTAGGAATAATAAAAGCACGAAGATAATAATAATAATAATGAAATACTAAAGGGTTCTAGTAGAGATTAGATCATAGCTTTCCCTAAGATACGAATATTAGATACTGCCTCCCTAATGCCTACTAGGTACTCCTAATATAAAAGTAAGGAATACAAAATATAAGAATATTTAAGATACTTCTTAAAATGCTAACTTAAGATATTAGTAATAAATTAGAAAGGTTAGATATAGAAACTTATTATGTATAAATGACAATTAAACCGACTTACTCTAGGGCTAATAATAGTATTAGAAGTCTAAGTTGAGATAACGACTAAGGGCTGAAGCTTGCTATAGGAATTGTAATAGTAGTAGCTTGTAGAGGAAGGCTTTCTGATAAGTAGAAGAAAGCATTTACTTATAAGTAGTACTTCTTATAATAATATATAGAAGCGTCTAAGTTGGACTTAGTATATTAGAAGTTATTAAAACTAGAAGTATTAGTAATAAAATAGTTAATAAGAAAATTAGAGGAACTTCTAAACCTAGAACATTCGAGCTGAGCATAAAGTATATCTAATATTATCAAGAACTAGAAAGGTTAGTAATAGTATTATTAATAAAGGAACGGGAAGATATCCAAGCCTAGAACACCCTGATAAAGGGAAGAAGTTTAAGGTCTTTCTAGACTAGAGCTAGCAAACGAGCTAGTAATCCCTAAACGAGAGGCTAGTAATGATATTATAGACTCCTCTACTCTATCCTAATATTATATCCTTATTGCCGTATCGATAACAGACTTACTATAATAGTATTAAAGGAAGTTGGAAAATATGCTAGATTTTAATAAAATAGACTTAGAAAGTTTTAGAAATTCAGATTTATGTAAAGTCGAAATATTATAATTAAGTAAGCGTATTATTCATTTTCTAGTATAAAAATTAGTACTAAATTAAATAACAATCTCTAAAGTATATACTAGGTAAATAAGAACTAAGAAGGGCTAAAGCTAAAAATGATAATACAATTGATAGTATTAGTAAAATTAAATCGAATAAATTCAAGAAGGAAGTTAGCAAAATCGAGAACGTTATAGAAATCTAGTAGTAAGATTAGTATAAAAACGATACTAAGATCTTTAAGGAATATATTCATTACTTAATATACTACTATAGTGTCTTATTAGAGCGTTAGAACCTTAGAACCTTATGCTAAAACCGATATCGATATATTCATTATCTAAATGTAATATTAGTATAGATAAAGTATAAGAATCTTAGTAGGACTTATACTAAAATACAAAGTAAACGACTATTAAATAAACTTGATAGTAATAATAAAGTTAATAATAATATTAAGCAACTAAACGAAAATAGTAAGGAAAAATTATAGAAGTAACTCAAAACTAGTATATAAAGTCTATACTTTAGTGTAAAAGTTAATACTAGAGTTAATACAAGATACAAAATGAAGTACTTACTATTATATCTTCTTGACAAGTTCTAAAAATTATTGATATTATTAAAAAGCTATAGAAGCAATTATATTTATATAAAGTCACTATCGATTAGCTAACTCCCTAGCGAATTAGAGAGCGAGCTAGTAATATTAGAACTATTAATATACTTAAAATATAAAAATATTAAAGGTTTTAGTAGAATTAGTAAATCGAAGTCGATAGATTAAAGTCTAGAATATATTATTTAATACTTTAATAATAACTAAATTCTACTCAGGATATATAGAAAGGAAATCGGACTGCTTAGTATATGTCTTTAGATAGAATAATAATAGTATTGAGACCTAGAAGATTTAGATATTAATAATGAAGTTCAATTTTAGATACTAATGCTAGTAATAGGATAGAAATATATAGAACTAAGATAAAGCAATAAATGACTTAAAGATATTAATAATAAATATATTACTTGATAGTAATAAAGTCATAGAAGGTATCGAAAATATTAAGATACTAAGATATAAGAAGTTGCGAAGTTTTAGGAATTATAGAGAGCGAAGGAGGTTATAAAGAGGCTAGATTCTAGATTCGGCTTAGCGTCCCCTATTTACTAAAAAAGAGGAGCATATTTCGTTATCAGTCGGGTTCTTACTTATATACTTATTATAAAGTATTTCTTTGCATTTTGACTTAGTTTTTAGTAGTAAAATACTACTTTTTATATACTACTTAGGACAAGTAAGTTGTTCTATAAGGGACGAATATCATAGGGTTGCAAAGTACTACTACGTGATCTATAGTTAGGTACTTAAGCTATAGGAAGCCTTATAAAACGGGGCTTCTCTACTTACTTAGAATACTATCTATTCTATAATATATTTATTACTACCCCTTATTATTTTACTTATTAATTATGAGTGTTCTATAAGTTAGATCCTAGCCATAGAGTTCGCGGTTGTGTTGCCCCTCAATAGTATCACAGGAGTACGACCGTAGCGGAAATATGAAACGAAGAACTAAGAACAACTACAAGCCAGAAGGACTGCAAATAAGATCTCTGGTCAAGAGGGGAAGTATCACAGAGCTGCTCTTATGTCTCTTCATTCTGTACTTGACGGGACTTTATGGAAGCTTTTGTATCCCGCCCTAATAATATTGTTACACCAAACCGGTCAAGAAACTAATAACCACTCTTTGATTTTGTCATTCCATTATTAATCAGATGAAACCATGCTTCGGCGGGGTTGTCGAAACATAGCTAGGCGGCGGTCCCTCATTCTCAATTTCCTCATACTTCCCCACTAACTGAACTCCATCTTCTGACCCCTTAACTTCTCTTCTTCCCTTACCACAGCACAGCCAACCTCGAATCATGCCCCACAGTCCAGGCATCTTCTCACCCTTTGGGAATACAGTTCCTGGGTGCACCACCAAGGAACACGAAATCGCGAACATCATTGGCACAGCTTCAAGGATATAGAAATACGATTCATGCGAGACGAGACCGTTTGCCGAGCCGTGACCGGCAGAGAACTGTATCAAGCGAAAGAAAATACGGATCTAGCACTTCAGGTTAGTCCAATAATATCAGCACAACCACCGGAAGGAAAGGCCTACAGTGATAAATCCCAAACTAGCATAGGTAGCCCACAGCAACTTCATACACCCTGTCTTTCCAGCACCCAACAACCCTTGTCGTTCAAACCCCTTCATTTCAAGATGAAACTTGATAGCCAGTCCGAGGAAAACAAAAATGAAGAATTGCTGAAGTCCAATACCACCCATGTAGATATGTATTCCCTGCATAACTTTGTCTGTCGGATCGTTAGGACCGGCCCAACTGCCACCTACCAGCTGTATGACAAAGGAAACAAAGTCCAGAGTAACGAAGCCAAATGCGAGAGCTGATGCGGGGATAGACAGGATAGTGCGAGCGGGGTGGAAGAAGTAGATGAGGCGGCCAAGAACCATGTATGCAAAGGCATTTACCCCTTATTGCTTGTTAGTGTTGTTCGTCTGTGGAAGGGCGGAAGGGACATACAGAGAGGCGCGAGAAGGATGAAAAGACTAGAGACCAGCTCTATGCCTGCACTTTGCTGAAAGCGTGTTGATATGGAGCGAAAGATGAAGGAGAAGGTCTCCCATAAAGCTCCCATGATCACCACCCAGGCGAATCTCTATTGGTATATTCTTAGCATCT
Organism: Lachnellula occidentalis; assembly: GCA_007821535.1. Classification (NCBI taxonomy): domain Eukaryota; kingdom Fungi; phylum Ascomycota; class Leotiomycetes; order Helotiales; family Lachnaceae; genus Lachnellula; species Lachnellula occidentalis. The sequence goes on along the minus strand of QGMI01000290.1, from coordinate 5,128 downwards.
GTGGTACGTTTTCCTTGAGTCTTCATAAAACTTACTGTCTTGAATTTCGCGGCCAGAAAAATATGGCCGACACTCAAAGCACCAAAGATGAGTGAAAATAAAACCGCTGCACCAAAGCTGGGATAGTATTCATACAGAGCACCGCAAGTTCCAGGTGGCACATGGCCGTTCTTGTCGGGAGTAATGGTATGGCTGCATGTTGGCAGGACGAGTGTAATAGTCTTCGCGGGAATGGTAACGTGGTCATTTGTGACTCCGGGGATGATATCGTAGGTCGTCGTACTGAAATATATATCTGTAGGCGCAGCAGTTGGCGACGGAGAAGCTGAAGTATCGCGGGGGACAAGAGCTGGTGTAGGTGTAGGATGTATAGCGAGTGCTATGGCGCTGCTTGCGAGTGGAATTAAATGTAGAAGACGCATGATGCTTTCGGGAGGGGGTTCAAGTGATAGCAACAGGCAGGCCTGGAAAGTCACCCAATGAGATAAAGTGACAGAAATTTATAAGTTGATGATGTTGTTCCCAGATGCTAAGAGTAGGGTCCAGTTATTGCTGCCCCGTAAAGTGGCGATTGAAGCAATATATAATAGTATGAAAGAGACTCGACAAAACAAACCACTATCCCCATCGCAGTAACATAGCCTCATTTGAAATCAATCGCCCTGGTTTCGAAGCTCCCCTTGTGTACGAGCAGAGACGTCAAGTGGCCCTTTCGTACAAGTTCATTTCCTTAAGCCTGTTCAAGTCCTCTGTTACCAAAATAGGAGCTTATGAGTGGCTTGCGCGCTATCATACAAACGTGCGAAACCATGGGTTGGGCTCGGTTAATGGCCCCCTGTGCCCCTGAAAATACGACTTGCCCAATGAGATGCACCAGATGGAAAGGACCGGCTTACATAAGGGAGGCGCAAGCTACATGACAACCACGACTTTGTTTAGGATCTTGTTTAAGAGATGTTTATAAAATAAAATAAATGTCTATCCAGGGTGTTTGCACCAGTTGTAATACACATTGCAAGAAACCTAACGGAAATATCCGAAATTCGAACTGTGAAGTACGCGCGTGTTTCTAGCAAGTATTCTTCCATGATTATCTCGTCTCTGTCAACCTTTTAAATAAAAAACAAGTATGTACCATCAGCAAGTAATATAAATTCCCTTGATTGTAGTATTCTATCCCCCGAAATAACGCTTAGAGATTTCGCACTGATCCGATTTACTAAAAATAGAATGCATTTACTTTTCTATTCTTTATATGTATACTTTTCCTACACTACTACCTCTAAGTTAGGGGTCGCCATAGGTCCCCATAGGTCCAAGGTTAGGACCCGGACCCGACCCATAGGTCCTTATGATTATTAGACCCGACCTATAGGTTTTAGGACCCAACCTATGGGTCGGGTCGGGTACCCATGGGTCCTGCAGGGGGGGGGTACACCCCCACTATAAGCTTAATTAGGCCTAGTTTAGGGGTAATCCCCATCGTACCACTAGGCTCAGGGGTCTTTTACACGCCCTACGCCTACCTTCCTACTGCAAGACCCATAGGTCCCCATAGGCTCATAGGTCGGGTCCTGCAAAATGGGACCCGACCCATAGGTCCTTACAGATACTAGGACCCGACCCATGGGGACCCATGGGTCGGGTACCTATGGGTCCATGGGTTTTGTGGTGACCCCTACTCTAAGTAACTTCTTTAGAACTAAGGTAAGACATCTGCAAGCTAAATCTTGTCCTCTTTATGCTTAAGAGTTCTTGTAAGGGCTATACTATCAAGGGTAGCTTGTTCATAGAGGTACAGCGCTGTAGAGGAAGGCACAATAACATTCTCTTCGCTGCCGTAGTTGGCATTCTTGAATCACTTCAGAATGACATTAAATGGAGTGGCCAAGGTCAAGGCGTATATGCAAAGCAAAATATAGCTTGATAGTTTTAGCTCACATCTTTGCAGATGAGCGTGAAAGGCTATCACCGGGTCTTCTAGAAGACTATTGAAATAAAAAAGGATTTGGCGCCGTATAATGAACCTCGTTGCAAATTTGCTTTTAGTTATATTCTTTATGACTAGTTTGAAACATGGATTGCATTTAAAGTTGTAGTACCACTTGTACTGCTTAATCTATATCTTGTTATTTTTTTTTTCTATTGCTAGTAGTTCAACCGTTTTCTGGTGAACTCAAACTTGATGAATCCTTGATATCTAGTAAAATCGTAGCTTCCGCAAGGGCTTCGAAGTTCGAATCATCATTAATACAACCTATCATACCAACGAACACGATCGATCTGTCAAGAGATTAGGTTTGGAAAAGATCGAAAAGACTGTTCATGAAACAAGGGAGGCCAAGAGATATTTGCAAGGACAGTCGTTGTCGTAGCATTCGAACCTTTTACCTCAATTCTGTCAGACAGACACGAACCTCGATATTCGTTCAAGGTTCCCTGGCAACTAAGTATCGAAATAGAAGAATCGACCATCAGTCGGATAGCTTTATGTATAGCACGCTATACCAACCTTCCGCTACAGCTAGCATGGGTAAATCAATCATTACTATGCCGCCAGAAGTCATAAACAACAGCCTACAGAACAAACAAACATCTCTGACATAATACTAACCAAAAGCAAAACAGCACTAGTAGCATCGACATCAAACCCGAGCAGCAAGACTTTGAGCAGCAAGCCTTTATACTTGCCGGTTTGGCTGTTTTGTTGCATGTCGGATATTTACGTATTGATATCTTCTTTCGGCGTATGTTGCGGTTGCGGTTTGGCTGCCACTTTACTAGAGGGCTCTACTAGTATAAGATAGGACGTGGACTTGAGAACTATGGCAGAATTACTTCTGCATCGGGGAAGCCTTTCGTTATATTGCACGTCGCATGTTCCAGAGATGTGAATTGCCTCTTTAGGCCATATCCGTGCACCTACCCTTTCGGCCGGGCTCATCTGATATCTAGACTAGGTACCTTGGTTGTTACCCAGATATCGTAAGGATTACTATATCGGGATATTCAGCTTACGGTACCGTAGCTACCCCACAACTCCGCATAGTTCTTGCCGAGTGAGGACTACAACTCTTGGATATGCATAACTGTCTCTGTTTTTCAGTTGGGGATAAGAAAGAGGGCTGGGAAGCTTATCAGCCAAGAGGCGTTTTGTTGCACTTCGTAGTATCAGACTCGAAGATTGCCTCTTTAGGTGTATACCCCACACCTTGATATCAGTATTCTGATACGCGTGTTACGCCTCTGAACCCACCTGCGTACTCCTCGGTCCGTGCCATGCTATGCCGATCTCGTAGCTATGCCCGCTTTCGGGCTCGTGGGGTTGGATGTTCATAGGTTTGGAATGCTTTGTTGCGCTTCGCAAACGGCACTTGATGTGTACCTCTTTCGGTAGCCCAGGTACTTCGTAGTTCTGTTTCGGCTTCGCTGGTAGGATATACGGGATTCGCCCGAGCACGAGCACTCATAGTGACAGGCGTCGCCACGCTCTCTCTCTCTCTCGAGAAGCTGTCCGTATATATAAAAAGCTCTTCGATCCAAAAATCCGCAAATAAAAGCTTTGACCTATTCCGTACCTTATAGCTAGACTATAAGGACTTTGAGCCTAGTCTTGAGCCTAGCCCTTGAGCCGAAATCTTAGACTCTCACCCTTCGACCTAAGCCTTCGATCTAAGCCTTCGACCCAAGATCTTCAACCCAAGACTCTCCGACCCCAAGATCTTCGACCCAGGCCTCAACATGCGACGTGCAACAAAAACTTTACGCAGTCAGGTGACAGCAAGATGAGATGAGATGAAAACCGCACGGTGAATCAAGAAAGAGTAATAATGCTAATTAGGGCGAGACAGAGACATACTCAGAACGAGGTGTATTACTCGGCTGATACAGTTGCAAGGTAAGGAACGAGCAAATAGTAATCATATCCTGTATTAGGTATCCACTAACGAACGAGCGTGTAGTACGTAGGTATATAGCAAAAGCAAAAGCAACAAACACGAAGCAGTGCATATACAAAAACCCCCACCCTCCCCAGATTTTAACGCCAGTGTACCCAAACGACAAAACGCCACCGTGATATCATATCCAAATCAAACATTACAACTCAGTCTCGTCCTTTGCACTGCCACTCTGTAGATAAGTTAGTATGCTTCAGGAGGTGTTGATTTTGAAGACAGGATGACTTACCTCCCAGACCTCAAAGCCTTCATCAGCCTTTTCAATTGGTTCGAGCAACATAGCCTTGGGCGCAACGTCAAAGTCATCCTTTCGCATCAGCGCATCGACATCAACCTGGACCTCCTTGCCCTTCCCCTTGACATCAATCTCAAGAGTAGAATCATACGTCACAGGCGCTTCAACCTCGCATTCCTCTTCATCTTCCGCAGCCTCATCAGAAGCAATGATGAATACCGACTCCCCATCACAACCCTCAGCATAAAACTCCTCAGCAGCAAGATCCCCCAGCGGCGAACGGTCAACATCGATAGCACCCTCGGCCACCACACGACGTGCCCGGATCCGAGCCTTGATGTCGTTCAGTGACTCTTCCACTGCATCTACCGAAGTGAGCTGCGACCGCGTCTGTGAGATATCGTCCAACGGCGGCACATTCTCCTTCCCACGCTCATCCTTCAAGCGCGCAGCCGACTCCTCATCCGAACTGATATCAAGGGTGCAAGTAGAATGCTCCATCAGATTCGTCGCTAACTCATCAGCGGTATCCTCGTGGATATCAAAGAACCAGCCATCCTTGACTTCGGGCTCATGCAGCGTCTCTGGAACAGCCTTCGATTGACGCGACTTGTATGAGGGAATGGTGCCGCTGAGGGCGGCATCAATGCTAAACCCTAGTCCTCCTGAACCAGCAGGGGATGATGCGAACTTAGGGGGCTCGACGCGTGTAAAGGGTGCTGTGCGGCGTCTGTTTAGGATACCAATGCGCTTTCGTGTCGGGGAACGGCCAGCGGGTGCGGACAGCGGAGTGGATTTGGAGATGGAGGTGTTGACTCGTGGAGCTGGAGAGCGAGCGGAGAGGATTGGGCGACGGGGAGAGGTGGTGGGTTTTAGCGAGGAAAAATCGTTGGGGGATGGTGGTGCTTTGGTTAGGATGAAGTTGGTGGGTTTT
>QGMI01000289.1:0-39561 GCA_007821535.1 Lachnellula occidentalis | reverse complement strand
TATAATATAATATAGTATTATAATATTATTAAAAAGTAGGAGGTAAGAAGGAGGAAGAGGTCTCTTATATAGTAATATAAGGTTTAAGAGAGAGATAGCTAACTTTACTATTCTAAGAGTAAATTATATATAAATTTAGAAACTTAAAAGTAAGATATAATTAAATTTGCAAAATCAGGTATGAAGTATAAGTAAATTTATAAAATTAGGTACAGATTTAGGTATAAAGTATAAGTAATAGTATGCATATGACTAAATGCTTATTAACTATATGCTTATTAGCGATTCACTTAGGTTAATTAATATTTTAAAGTATAAGGCTTTTGAATTCTATTTAATTTAGCTTATAAAGCTTATTTAGTTTCTTATTTAACTAGATAGATAATACTTTTGCTATTTATAGTTTAAACTATCTTATATGATAGGATTTACTTTAATAGATTATAAGTTAATCTTTAAATCGCTTCTTTTTTTTAATCTTACATAATCTTATATTTTGCATGACTATTTATACTTTTTATGTATTTACCTAAAGAAAAAACCTATTTGCTACTACCTTCTTTCTTTATATGATTGCTTTTTTAAATGCTTTATAGTATTATATCATTTTCTCGCCTTTATAAGAAGGAGCTACCTTCTTACTCTCTTAGCTTATAGTCTATACTATTTATGATTAAGGTTAATGTTATAATAAAGGAGTGTACCTATTACTATATAATATAATAGGAATTAGAGTTTAGGCAGTTTGGGAATAAGAAATTAAAAGCTTTCTATTAGCTATACTTATACTCCTAAATAATAGTATATATACTTAAGTAGTCCTAGATAATAGTATTTATATTTAAGTAGAAGCAGAAGTAGCTATTATATAAGCTAGATTCTAATATCTAGATCTAACTTGCTTAGTATTAGTAGTATAAGAACTTTTAGCATATAGTTAAGAAGATAAGAAGGGTAGAATAAGTAGTATGAAGGAAATAGGCATATTAATAATAGGCTTCTTTAAAATAGCTATCCCTAACTTAACTCTCTATATAAGATTCTTTTATAATCTTAAAGAATAATATAATAATATTTTCTTTACCTCTACCTTTTTAGAATACCTCTCTTTTATCATTTATATAAGATAGTCCATTTCCTTCCCTTTCTTAGTTTAATATACTAATACTAGATCTTCTTAAAGAAAGATAAGAGTCTCCTAACTTTAGTATACCTTTTATAATACTTATAAATATACTTCTACCTCTACCGTTTGCTTCTAGGGCACCTTTTATAGAAGCGAAATTATAAGAGAAGGTTAGAGAGTTTTATAAGGCGCTTAATAATAAGATAATAGAGTATTATCTTTATTATAAGAAGAGGTAGTTTATAATAAAATTATACCTACGTGATAGAAATCTTTATAATAGGTATATTATAGATAAGAAGAAGTAGAAAGAGAATAGTTTTAACTTATAGGGTTTTAAGAATAATATAGATATTAGAGTTATACTATAATATCTAAAGGATTTAATTAAGTTTAAGGAGTTAATTATTACTTAGGCCTATCTAGTAATTTAAATGCATTATGAATAAGGATACTAGTACTATTATATAAGGTATATGATATGTATGTTATAGGATGAAGTGAAGTAGTTCTCTAACTTACCTTACTAGGTAGATAAGTTAGATATTATATTACTTTATCTACTAGAATCCTAGAGAGGGGATAAGCTATATTATTACTAGTTTCATTTCTAATTCTAAGCATAATAGAGTTATATTAAGGAAGCTCTTATCTAGCTATAAGTAAACTATTCTAACTACTATTATATTATAATATTTAAAGAGAATTTAAGTTAGCTTTTTAAGAATAGCAATATTTCCTAATATGTTATTAACTTTAAAGAGAATCTAATAATAGAGAATAAGGAGTAGGTTTTATAATAAGGAAATGATTAGTCTATTAATAAGGCATAAGAATATAGACTTAAGGTTAGTAATAATAAGTATTATATAGACTATCCTATACTTTTAAGTTAAGAATTTATAATCCTTAACTTAAATGTATAATAAACTAAGTTAGAGATACTATAAGAGGGTACTTAATAATAAGAAGAGCTTATAAAAGCTATAGATACTATAAGACTTGCTAAAGAGATACCTTAATAACCTTTATATATTTCCATTAGCTAGGCTTCTACTTTAGTAATTCATTTAACTCTAATTAGCAAGTTAGGTAGCTAGTATTATCTATTTGCTATATGCTTCTTAATGCTCTTTTTATATAGTTAAGAGGATTTCTATGCCCCTTATAAATGATTAATATCTCTTGATACCTAGACATGACACTTTTTATAGTTTTATAATAATTAGTTTAATACTTACCTTTAGTTTTAGTTTATAGTTTTTAATATGATTTAATAAGTAAAGATGAAAAAGGTTGCTAACTACTTTATTATTGCAAATCTAGAGACTTGTACTCTTAATGCTAAGGAGTTAATTAAAAGCTTATAAAATAGAGGCCTTATACTTTATAAAGCTATTTAGGCTAGTAATTATCTTACTAGAACTTGTCCTTTCTAGTCTATGAAGCTAAATAGTTTTAAGGCATAAGTTTAGGGCTTATATAATAAAGGTACTATTTTTTATACCTAGAGTTATACTAATTACTAGTAGGATAATCTTCATTAGCATATGCCTAATTATGATAAGTATAAGACTATAATGGAGATTAACCGTCTATAGATTGCTTAGCATAATATTTAGAAATATCTATATATTATTATAGCTTAGTTAGATATATAATTTCGTCACTTCTTAAAGATCGTAATAGATAAGCTTCTTGATAGTATAAAGGATTATTAGTATTATTATAAGTAGTAGGCTTATAGTACTAGTTATGTCTATTGTATTATTTAGATAAAGGATTCTTTAAAACTAGGTATTTATATAAAAGTAGATTGTATAGCATTTGCTAAGTATTAAAATACTTAAATCTTTACATTTAACCTTAACTTAACTTATCCTACTAATTTATATTACTTATCTTCCCTCTTTTATCTCTAGGTAGTTAATTCCTAGGATTAGGTTACTATTATAATTAATTAGTTCTAATACTATAATTGTTATAAGCTAGGGGCTTATTTATAAAAGAGATAAAGGACTAAGATTATAGAATATTAGTTCTTCTTCCCTTATAAGCATTAGGACTAGGTAGGCGTTATATAATAGGTTAATAGTAAAAGCTTTATATTTGCTCTAATTTAAAATAGTAACCGCTTAAATTAGTACTCTCCTACTATAGCTCTAAGGTAACAAGCGAATATAGATATCTAACTAATAGCTACTTATAGCAGTTTAGTATTATATATAGTAAAATATATTAGTAAGGTAGAGAAGAAGTTATAGTTATATTAGGAGATTTAGGATAATGTATAAGCTTATCCCTTTTCTTTCTACTTCTTCTAGTCATACCTAGCTAACTTATAGTAGGTTCTACTATATATTAATACTAACTTGCTAATAAAGTCCTTTATTTATAAACTCCTTAATCGCTTATTAAAGAAGTAGGACTAGTTAGTATAAGAGGTCTCTTATATCTTTCTCTAGATCTTCTAGTAAGATTTAACGTGTAATTATATAGACTTTCTTTGCTACCTTAAGAAGGGCTAATGATAATATATTATAATCAAGTTAGATAAGTTATTTAAAGAGAAGCTATTTATATATAAATGATATAAAAATTATATTAACTATTTAAAAGGAGGAGAACACTTATAATATATAATCTTAGTTTAGTAGTTATAGGAGTATAACTATCTAAAGATACTTAGGCTCTACCTTTATATATTACTATAAGTAATCTAATACTTCTTATTATATAATTCCTCTTTAACCTATGATAATTATAAGGATTACTATTATATTAAGCTAATGCTTACTTATCCTTTTATAGAGGTTAAGGAGCTTCTTATTATAGATAGCTAGGACTATGATAGTTATATAGAGGCATATGTATTATACTATAAGTAGTATAATAATCACTCTAATAACTTTTATAATAAGGTCCCTTTATAGTATATTAGTAAGGAGGATCTAGTTATAGATAATAATAACTATAATAAGATAGAGGGTATACTACTACTAGTTATACCTTATATAGAACTTAAGGCATATAAAGCTATTAATCCCTAGTAGGATAATAGTCTATAATAAGAAGACCCTAATAACTTAGGCAAGTAGGATTTAGATTATACTTATAATTAGAATCTATATTAGGGTTAGTATTTATAAATGGATCCTAGATAGTAGGATATTATAAAGCGTGATTTCTTAGCTAATTATATCTTTTTAGATATTATAAACCCTAAGGATCTTATATTAAATATTAAGTAGTAAAAGGTATATAATATACTTATTAATTATTATATTATAACGCTTGCTAGTAATAACCTTATAGTATTATGACTAAACCTTAATAAAGTTGCTAGGACTAGGAAGATATATATTCTTTTATAGGCAAGTATATAAATAGCTACTTTAGCTTTTAAAGCTAGGCATATTAATCTCATCATACGTACTACTCTAATAGGGGTAGCTGCATATAATTTTAAGGGCAAAATAATCTACTTGCTACTATAGATTCCTATATAAGTAGGGGATAATAGTATAGGGCCTAATATACTATTAATACTTAGCATAAAGAGTCACTTATAGATAGCTTTTTAGGATATAAAGTACTTGATTATTAATAAGAAGTCTATAATTAGCATTAAGCTTCTAGGTATAATCTACTTCTAGTTATATAAGATCTTTCTTCTATAATATGATAAGCCTTATAGTAGGGTTAATATTATCATATATAGGGATTTTAAGTAGTTGCTACTAATTGCTAAGAGTCTAATATATATAAGGAAGAAGCTTTATATAGTAGATACTTAAGTTAATAGCAAACTTGCATATATAGCTCTTAATTATATAGCTTAGCTTCTTATTCTTTAATACTAGTAAGGAAGTAGCTTTAAGTCTCTTAGATTTAAATAAGCTTTATCTAAACTATAAAGTAGTAATTATTTCCTAGCAAGCTATAATTAGTTTACTTCTTAATTTAAGTAAAACCTTTCTTCTAATAAGATTATATCATTTGATAATGCTATATAACTCTTCTTTACTTATATAGAAGTAGCTTGCTATAATTACAACTATCTATAAGACTACAAGCAGCCTATTTTACGTATACATTTATTATATATAGGCAACTCGGCTTATAAAGCTATAGATGATAAAGTAGATAGTTTAGATATTAGCTTAACAATTTGTATTAGGGCTTGTATAATGCTTATAGATAACTTATAAACTAAGAGAAGTCTTATAAATAGTTCTATTAGGATTATATAAGATATTATATAGATAGAGACATAAGATATTAAAGATAATCTACTAACTACAATTCTAGTTAAGTTTAAGAGGTATACTAGTTTAACTTATAGTAATATAAATTATATGCCTATTTTCCTTATTATATAATAGTTTAAGTATAAGAATTAAGATTATATAAGGAAGAATATGCCTTTCTAAGCTATATATACAATTATAGTATATAAGAGCTAAGGCCTAATGCTTCCTAGGATTATACTTAGCTTTATAGTTAGGGATTTTGCTATTAGATTATTATATATAGCTATTTCACATATATAAGAGCTAGGGGATATTATATAGCTAGATACTTTTATATAAGATTAGTTTAAACCTTTAAAGCTAAGTATAAATGCTATAGACAAGTCATAAGATTAAAAGCGTTATACTAGATAATTAATACTATAAACTTATATAAAAGTATATACTAGCGCTAGCACCTTCCCTTGCAGCCTTCTTTAACTTTCCTAATCTTTTAAAATGCTTAGATAAAATAGTTTTTAAAGACGTGTAAGACTACGTCAGCTAGCAACTGCATGGTCAACGCCCCGGAGCTTGCGTAGGGCCGCGGGGGACATGCTTTAGACGTGCGCCCTAGCTGGGGGCTGGGGGTAAGGAAATATGAGGTGGTCTACCGATTAGAATCTGCGGCGTTCGTAGGATCTCTCGAGACTCGAGACAAATATGAACATGCCTCAAATTCTTTTCAGCTTTTCAGCCAACATTTGATATCAGAAAAACCGGACCGTTGTTCCCGACACCAAGAGTTTCCCCAGGCGTGCCAGTCATGCCTTCTGATCCTCAACGCCGTAATTAACGCTGGTGAAGCTGCTCTCGAGAGATGCCATTTCTCTCATGCAGACGCTTCTACCCCCTTTGTGATGAAAACCCAGAGCTCCACATCGACGAACATGTATCTGTGGCAGCATGCTTATTTAAGTTACTGTACGTGCTTACGTGCAGAAGAGTTACCATCTTAATTGACATGCCCATGACTACGAATCTGAAAGTCATTGATGGACTGTCAATGGCATATGGGGACAATTGCTCCGCTTCAAACGCAAAAAGCATCAAATAAAGCTGACGTAGCTGTTCCAAACTGGAAGTCACACCACTGACTGGACATCTACGAAGTAGTAGCTGGTCAAGGTAGCCGTCCTCACTTGAGATCATGCATGCGTTCTTAGACTCCTCGTTTGACACATGTCTTTCCTACCCCAATTGGGTACAATTTGACGTGGCATGAGGTTTGCAAGTCCTTCGAAAGCATGACAACGCGCGCAACACTAGCAGCTTGCCCGCGCGTCACGCTGGAAGGAAAGAAAATATTCCACTCGATATAATGGCACTTCCAGGACTAAACTCTCCTAAACCGCCACGTTGAAAGCAATGAATGGTCACGTGATCGCACATATGATCCAAAGCCCAACAAATGTCGCCACTCAAAAGTTTTCGCCCAAGCTCCAGCCCACCTAGCCCCGCATACAGGTTGCTGTCCCCCAGCCCAGCCTGATGAACATGACTCACGGAAGCAACAATGGAAGCAAAGTGAAGGCATTCGGATGGCCGGAGGCTGCATGTCATGTTATGTTTACTGCAATTGCAATGACAGTATGTGCATAATAAACGTGATGGTAAGGCATGTTGAAGTGATTTATGTGTACTGTACCTGTATGGTGGTGGGGCAATCTGGATGTTATCAACACTGACTGGAGGGGTTGAAAAATCAGTTGATGCCGGCAGGGGCCGGTGCTGGCCACTGTATCGCCTGGAGTGATGTCATTGGGCGGTGTGCGACGAAGCTGTGGAAGCGAAGATTTCGAAGATCCACCAGAAATCAACAATCAACAGAGGGAGAGGAGACAGAACGAGAGAGAATAATGAGCTTGGAATGCTGCAAAAAGAGCCATATGGAGTGAGAGAGATTATTGCAGAATAGACCAGATAGTCGCAGAATGATCTGACGTGAATTTGGACTCCATCTTAACTCAATTCTAGTCGTTTCGGGTGGGGTCGTGGTTCTTCCATGGCCTTCTTCGCTTGACTTTCCACGAAATTCTACAGCCTTCCGCCAAAACATCCGACAGATAAAACAAGCCAACCCGCACTCCTCCATCTTTCTTTTCATTTTCCCAAGACATCTACAAAGACTTCAATTGAACATCTGAAGCAAACAAACACCACGCAAATCATCAATCTACATTCTCCAATCCTCTACTACACTACACAATAATTCATCATGGCTCCAGCCATTGGTACGTACTCCCCACACTCAGCTCCCGATAAAGCTCTTGCTAACAGTCTCTTCATAGGTATCGATCTTGGAACTACCTACTCCTGTGTGGGTATCTTCCGTGATGACAGAATCGAAATCATTGCCAACGACCAGGGAAACCGCACAACACCCTCCTTCGTTGCCTTCACCGACACAGAGCGTCTGATCGGTGATGCCGCAAAGAACCAAGTCGCCATGAACCCAACAAACACAGTCTTCGACGCAAAGCGACTCATCGGTCGCAAGTTTGCAGATGCTGAGGTCCAGGCTGACATGAAGCACTTCCCCTTCACCGTCCTAGACCGTGGTGGAAAGCCAGTCTGCGAGGTCGAGTTCAAGGGCGAGAAGAAGCAATTCACCCCAGAAGAAATCTCTTCCATGATCTTGGTCAAGATGAGGGAGACTGCTGAGGCCTACCTCGGGGGAACCGTCAACAACGCTGTCGTTACCGTGCCAGCTTACTTCACCGACTCCCAACGTCAAGCCACCAAGGATGCTGGTTTGATTGCTGGTCTCAACGTTCTCAGAATCATCAACGAGCCAACTGCCGCTGCCATTGCTTACGGTCTCGACAAGAAGGTCGAGGGTGAGCGAAACGTTCTCATCTTCGATCTCGGAGGAGGAACCTTCGATGTCTCTCTCCTCACCATTGAGGAGGGTATCTTCGAGGTCAAGTCCACTGCCGGTGACACCCACTTGGGAGGAGAGGATTTCGACAACAGACTCGTCAACCACTTTGTGAACGAATTCAAACGAAAGCACAAGCGCGTAAGTTCATATCCTAGAACAATCACTCATCGAGGTGACACATTATGCAAAACATTTAGCTAACATCTGAACAGGATCTTTCCAGCAACGCCCGTGCTCTCCGTCGTCTCCGCACAGCATGCGAGAGGGCCAAGCGTACTCTCTCTTCTTCCGCCCAAACGTCCATTGAAATCGACTCTCTTTTCGAGGGTATTGACTTCTACACCTCCATCACCCGTGCCCGTTTCGAAGAGCTCTGCCAGGACCTCTTCAGATCCACCACCACCCCAGTCGACCGTGTCCTCGCAGATGCCAAGATTGACAAATCGAAGGTCCACGAGATCGTCCTTGTCGGAGGTTCCACCCGTATTCCCAGAATCCAAAAGCTCATCACCGACTACTTCAACGGCAAGGAGCCCAACAAGTCCATCAACCCCGATGAGGCTGTTGCCTACGGTGCTGCCGTCCAAGCTGCCATTCTCTCTGGTGACACTTCATCCAAGTCCACCAACGAGATTCTCTTGCTCGATGTCGCGCCATTGTCCATCGGTATCGAGACTGCTGGTGGTCAGATGACCAAGCTTATCCCAAGAAACACCACCATCCCCACCAAGAAGTCCGAGGTCTTCTCTACCTTCTCAGACAACCAACCTGGTGTACTTATCCAAGTCTTCGAGGGTGAGCGTCAACGCACCAAGGACAACAACCTGCTGGGCAAGTTCGAGCTCACTGGTATCCCACCTGCGCCTCGTGGTGTTCCTCAAATCGAGGTCACCTTCGATGTCGATGCCAACGGTATCATCAACGTCTCCGCTCTTGAGAAGGGTACTGGCAAGTCTAACAAGATTGCCATTACCAACGAGAAGGGCCGTCTGTCCAAGGAGGAGATCGAGCGCATGTTGGCTGAGGCTGAGAAGTACAAGGCTGAGGATGAAGCTGAGGCTGGCCGTATCTCCGCCAAGAACGGTCTCGAATCATATGCCTACTCGCTGAAGAACACCCTCTCCGACTCCAAGGTCGATGAGAAGCTTGAGCCTGCCGACAAGGAGGCCCTGAAGGCCGAGATCGACAAGACCGTCACTTGGTTAGATGAGTCTCAACAAGCCACCAAGGAGGAGTACGAGGAGCATCAGAAGGAGTTGGAGGCAGTTGCCAACCCAATCATGATGAAGTTCTACGGTGCAGGTGGCGAAGGTGCAGGTGGTATGCCAGGCATGCCCGGTGGTGGCGGACCAGGCGGATTCCCAGGTGCAGGTGGCCCTGGCGCCGGTGCCACCCACGATGATGGACCAACTGTTGAGGAGGTTGACTAGATGGTTTCTCACGAATCTCTTTAGTTGGTTTCTTGCATTTACGGCATCCTCGTTTTTTGGTGTCCAGCGGGGTCTTTTCATAGATTTGCGGTTTTGCGTTCCCTTTTACTACGACTGAAGATACACTGGAAAAGCTGGTGTTCATCTTATCCTGTAATACAGATTGCACCTCAAATATAGGTAGCAGCACCGAAAATAAAAAGTCGTTAAATCAAATCAATAAACATCTGCTCCCGACCTGATACCTGTGACATGTGAAATTTGTGCGACTTAATCAATCTCGAAATGACTGCCTAAAGATCCCTATGATCTTCATGCATAATTATCTCAACCCTGGTCCTGGACCCTGAACGGACTAGGATTCTGGACCCCCACTTCATACGGGAAGCCCGACCCAACTATTTTTTTTGAAAACGCATACTTAATCCAGGCCGTGAACTCTTTCGTTTGGGGCGAGCATCTCTTTCACCTTTGAGAATATTAAGAACGATCGAGTAATCACGCCGTAACACGATCATGCCTACCAAAGAGCCTCACGATGTTACAAGAGTCTCGTACTCTGAGAGAGCACAAAATGTAACACATCCACTATCCTCTTACCTCCTACGCCTTATGACCATCAAGAAATCCAACCTCTGCCTCAGCGCCGACGTCTCAACCACAAAGGAGCTCCTCCATCTCGCAAATACCATAGGGCCCTCAATCGTCGTACTCAAAACTCACTATGATCTGGTCAACAATTGGGACTACAGTCCCACCCACGGCACAGGAGCCCGACTCGCACGCATCGCTCGCCGATACGGCTTCCTGATCTTCGAGGACCGCAAGTTCGGCGACATTGGCAATACAGTGCAGCAGCAATACACCGAGGGCACAGCCAAGATCATCGAGTGGTCGCACATCACCAACGTGAACATGATCCCCGGTGCTGCAGCCGTCGACGCCCTGGCCGAAGCGGCGCTGCGTTGGCGCGAGCGCAAACGCTACGAGGTCAAGACTGATATCTCAGCCGGCACGCCCATCGCTGGGAGCCTGACGGATTCGGACGAGGATGAGAATGGGCATGGGGATGATTCCGACCAGACGAAAACACCTGTGCAAGAGAGAGAGGACAGCGGCACTCCGTCTCCGGGTCGGAAGGCTAGCATTGTGTCCATCACGACTGTGTCGCAGCACTTTGAGCCTGTCAACTCGCCGCGATCGCACGAGATCCCCGAGGATGAGGTACTGCAGGATATTGAACAGGCACCTATGGAACGGGGACTGCTTATTCTGGCGCAGATGAGCACCAAGGGCAATTTCATGACCAGGGAATATACGGATGCTTGTGTGGAGAGCGCCAGGCAACACAAGGACTACGTGATGGGCTTCATCTCGCAAGAGACACTGAATACAAAGCATGATGATCAATTCCTCAGTATGACGCCTGGCTGCCAGTTGCCTCCCGAGGATGAGGAGGGTGACGATCCCAAAATCCAGGGTGATGGAAAGGGGCAACAGTACAATACACCGGCAAAGATTGTGGGCTTGATGGGAAATGACATTGTTATTGTCGGCAGAGGGATTATAAACGCTGAAGACCAAGTTAAAGAAGCAGAGCGTTACCGGAGAGTTGCATGGGAGGCGTACGAAAAACGGATTGCATAGGGTGGCATATATTTCTCTTGGAGTTTTCAACCTGGGCTGAGATGGAAGATGATCTGGGATATACAACGGCGAAAGGCGAAAGGGTAGATACCAGACGCGTAAAGGATGATTCTATGATTCTAGTTGGTTGCTTCTTCTATTCCTCAATTTACAAGTTTTTCGTCACCAAACGAGTGACGGTCATGTGCACCATTATTGACAACCATACTCGTATACCTCCAAGTCAAGTCAATCTCACATCAAGAACAATTAATCTTTACACAAACCTCAATTCAACATAATCTGAGGACTCTTAGACTTCAATAGAACCGTAAGCCATCTCAGGAAAAAACCCCGCAAAGGATGTCTGTCTAGCATTGACAATACCTAACAATCTTCATCCAAGCCATCTCCTCCTCTCCTACACCCGACGGACAGACAAACCGCCCATCATACACGCCCAACCTGATCCTCGCACAAACCCCCTCGTTCTCGTCGTACGGCCTAACGAGCACCGACTCGTCCTTCTTGATCTCAACCCAGAAGAGAACCTCATTATCGAGTCCAACTTTGCTTCCTCGCTTCTTGATCTTCAAACTATCGATATCTCCTTTCAGCTCACCGTTTTTATACGCGAGTTCCTGGTTAAATTTGTTGCCGATTGGCCGTTTTCTGCTAACGATTTTGTGCACAGGAACCCAAGTCACGGAATCATCCAACACCATAAACTCCAGCTCGATATCTCTCTTACATCCATCTGCCTCCCGACAGTCGTGCTTCATGCATCCCGTGATCAGCATCGTGCGAGCACGGATCTCCCCGCTGAAGCGCCACGAAGACAGGATGTTGCTGTATTCGATCTGGACGGGCGTGAGGAGAAAGCTGTAGCCGACTATGTCGATCTGCGACAGGTGGCCCTTGGTGGCGCTGCGTGGGTTCCAGAAGCGAGACTTGGCGGGTTGGCGGTTGCGGTCGCGGTGTGTGGGGTTGATGGGGAGTTTTAGGGGCTCGCTGATGGATATTTGGGTGAAGTACTCGGAGCAGATGCTGTTGTTTTTCTTGGGGTGGTAGATGTATGGCAAGCTTAGGCAATGGTGTTTTTCATTGTCGCTGTCGCTGGTATCGGAATCAATACCAGTTCCGTTGGATATGGATATCGTCTCGCTCTCAGTAGCTTGAGCGGAGGAGACTTTGCGGAGGCTATTGGTCCTCGAGTTTCTGGGGCTGCGGTAGAAGATGTTTTCTGTGTCCCGACGGCCATTGGGCTTGAGAGCGACGAGATAGCGTACGCCGCGTGAATTCTCAGAGTAGATTCCTGGGACTGGCTGGGTGCTGTAGTAGAGTCCGTTTTTGCTTGGGTTCGATGACTTGTTCCGGCTCCAGGGATTGCAGAATGCCTTTGTGGCGATGAGCATGAGATTTGGAGTCATTTCCAGGTCTTGCGGATACGAGCAGCTGGGACTTGAGCTTGCTTGGTGCTTGAAGATGCCGTGGTTCGATCAGAGGGCAGTATATTTAACAAGAAGTTGTGGAAATTGAGTTGGCTTTGTTGGAAAGTTGGAAAGTATGAGTTCTTAAAAAGCAGAAAAGCAGAAGAGAAAAAGAATCTTAAGTACATAGCTTTTCAAGTTATAAAGATAGCCACATTTCGAAGTCGACTGTGAAGTTATCCGCAAAGGGGATCGGGCCCATTGGAATTGAACTTACACTACCCTTTCCGGGCAAAGCAGCTCCGTCCAAAATCCATCACACTAACAGCAGCCCTACTATAATATCATAAGTATGCAATAAAGAACTACATAGAACGGACGTCTTAGCTCCAAAAGAGAAGGCATAATATAACACATCTAAAGTAATATAAGAACGGTTTATTTGAAATTTCACCCTGCAAAAGCCTTTTTAGATATGCCTTGGTATGCAAAGAAGCCAGCCCTTCTCAAACCATCATCATGGGAATCATTGCATCGAAAAAGCAGAGATTTCTTTTGCTAAAGTCGGCTTGTTAGGGCATGACATCTTGCAGAATAAACCACAGGAAAATTTGCTTGTCCTCAAAGCTAACCTTAGCGGCCCCTTTTACCCAAAAGGTTACACACATTAACGCAAAAAATGCAATGCCCTTGCGTTAGGTTCAGATAGCTGGCTGGAAAATTCGTTTGCGCTGAACTCAATGATATAGCGAACGACTAAACAGTAACAGTTCGTTACGCGAAGAGGAGTTATACCAATCAGAGGAAATGAATTTGGAGCAGGTTGACTATAACAACAGCTTTATATAACATTGCTGGGCGAACAGTGACGAGAGGGCTCTGGTGGACCTATTGATGGTTTCCAAGAAAGTGGAGAGGATGTTTGACAGTAATCCCGTAGCATGGAGATAGGGGAACTATGTAGCTGATGCAAAAAAGAAAACTTCCCAAATTCCCAAATGTTCGATTTAGATATAGCACCTAAGACACTGAAAGAGATAGACAAGTGCAGTGACAGAGATTTTAAGGTAAAATCTCCTCCTACGAATGGTACCACTGGTTCGACTTGTTCTTCTGGCAGAAACACCCCGCCAATATGCAATTGCTGACCAAATTCAACCGACAAAATTTGCTTGATCGGTATTTGTGATCGTTCCCAGATATTTGTAGACATTGTGACACAAGAATCTAACTTGGGCCCGAGCCGTTCCTGGCGTCGAGTGTCGCTTCCACTAAAGTTTTCACATATCGGTCACATAGCTCAAACAAAATGTTTGCTTAACTTTCATTCATCTGAGAGCATGTGCTACATTTTCCACTGCCCAGAACGATACCAAGCAATCCCATGCCCATAGCAAAGCGCCCAAAGAAACCAACCAATCCTCAAACCTCGGTCGTAACTCTGGCCTTGGCGTTCGTAACCTTAACACCGAGCTCCTTTGCACGTTGGACGATGTCAATTCGCTTTCTCGATGAAACGGCGTGTGAGATCCTAGATAAAATCAGTCCTTACTCCACTTGTGTCCTTGGTGGATGAACGTACTCGGCGGCGAAGGTCTTGTTGTGCATCAGGAGGAGTTCGACATCGCGGGTGTTGTTGACGAGGAAAGCCTTGTGGCCGGAAGGCATCATGTGGCGGGTTTTCTTGTTTGATCCGAAACCAATCTGCATATCTAATCAGCCTTGTCCTCCTTGTTGTCGTGTCAGAGGTTGAAGGTGGCTTCGAAGGCTTCGAAGGTTTCGAAACAGGATTCCGATGCTCGGCCTTCTTCCACCACCTCCGACCTCATCTTTGTATTGAACGTACCGATGGCATGACCATTTGGCCTGCAAAACGACGGCGAACTCTGTTATCGATACCCTTTGGCTTTCTCCATGATGCATCAAGGCACATCTTTTTCCTTATTAGCAGGTTCGATCGAGCAAGTTCTGGAGGGGTAGGTTACGTAGGTGTCTAGAGAAGTCAGTACATGTCAATTTGAGGGTATTCCAAAGGCAAAACTGACCAGACTGATGACGGTGGAACCGCTTGGTCCTCTTCTTCACGATCGGCACATGTTTCTTTGCGGAAACCATCTGAGAAAGAGTTAGTATTCATGCGACTTCTGATGAGGGCCATGCGCCACGCCTATAACCCTCCGTGGTAAGACTGATGAGAGGCGTTTCCACGGAGGTCATAGGCAGAGGAAACGCATTGGATCTCGAGCAGAGTCTGCGTACCTTGTCGGCGGTTTCAGGGTGAAGTCGTTTGTCGTGTTGTTGAAATCGTAAATTTCGTGAACTTCGCCGTAGGAAAAGTTGTGATGTGCGCGCTAGCGTCTTCCAAGCGAAAAGAATGACATCACGTGAGCGAGAGAAACTCAATTATGGGAATCTTTATTTGTACTCGCTATCAGGGCATTGTTCATATTCTATCGAGAGTATTCTTACCTTCTTAGCTGCTCTAAGTAGGGCCTCTCTCTCTCTCTCTATTTGTACCCTATCGATTGGCATCTGTTGATATTTCAATGTCTCACTCTGGACAGATGATGAAGAAGCCTCCGATACGGATCCCAGCGTGGACGCCATACGGACAGACAATTCTGAAATCAACATTCTATTCTGGACCCTCGCTGCTTCGAGCCCTAAGATGCATTTTAATTGTTCACCCAAAGGACGACATGCAAGTCATTTAAGATGCAATGCGATAACTTTGATTCAATTCAGGTCGATGTCAAGTCATTGGCAAGCTTATTCAGAACGCTTATTAAAGATACAATTCTCATATTGCTTATACCTGTACTCAAATGCTGTGCTGATCTTCTATATTTTCTTTGCTCAACGAATATGTCACTTCCAAACCTTCACTGGCCATGATCATTGGTCAGTTCCTAGTTCATGGCCCGTTCTTTATCAACATCTTCAAGCCTTACGATGTTACACGCAAAACATTATTTTTCGTCTCTCAGTCAGGCTATGTGTGTTCATGTCGTATCAAAGTCGCGGTCGTCCAGCCCGAAACTCTTTCTTGAGGGTGTGGAGGTTGGATACCGCTGCGTAGACCAGATCTTCGTCCTTTTGGACTTGCCAAAGACATTCGTCTACAGTGCAAGCGTTCCAAGTCCAAGTGGAGGAGACAATTGATTCATACATCTCAAAAATGGTGAGAGATGCAGCAAAAGGAATTGAATGAATTTATCAAAGCTAATGCATGGATTGTGCTTCTAATGTTTACCCCAAATGGGCAGTAATCACCTAGCACATTGAGTTTGATTGCGAAAGCATTCCTATTCTGGGCTCATGGATCACAGGGCTGCATTCAAGTCGTCTTGGAGTGTCAATTTGGATTGTCTGAAGTCCCGTAATTGTTCAATTAGACTTGGACATTATACTATCCTGTAAAGCAAAATACTTCGGCTTGTCACATCACCTTGGCCTTGACTTTACCTTCCTTCTCCCAAATCTGTACACCATCATGTTTTGAACCAGGACAAATCTCACATGAGCCATCATCCTTCATTCATGTCTTCGTATGTGAAGGCATTGATCTATGCTACTCAATTGTGTGACCCTTACATTGCACAGTCTTGGACTACTGCACAGGCGAAGCGTGTTTACATCTCTATCACAGACATGAAATACAACTTTGGGACGAGATGCATTGTGTACAAAGGGGTTCAGCCATGCTATTGACATAATGCTAGCTGACTTGTGTGGACACAACCAGGGCTGGATAGAATTGGGGCTGGAAATGAATGCCACTGGATATAGTTGGTGCTAGACACGACTAAAGCTGGAAACACTCGGTGTTGGGTACAGCTGCCATGGCTGATAATTAGCGCTCTCGTCACCGAACTCCTTCCCTATTGAACTTCCCAACTTCTCCTTCTATGAAAATGGGGCTCATCATCAACATCATGCCGTTTCTTCAATCCTAATGCCTGCCGCTTTGCTGTGCTACAGCACCACTTTTGACCTTCTGTTTAAGTTGACTCTGTGTATGTTAGAAATTGCAGATTAGGTTGACTTTTGAGTGGACTAAGCGATGAACCAATTGGGACTGCGAGGCCTTGTAGTTCTGCTACATCTAAACATACCAAACGGCGGCCGTCGAAGGGTTCTGACCGTTGAAGTAGAGATAGGCCTACTACAGTCAAATCCTAGAGTTGAGTCTGGAAACGAAGTGATTATAGAGGATCCATGGTAGTGGATAGCTTCTACATATGACATTAATGGTGGTGATATAATGTCTTTTGTATTCGCATGATGCTTGGCATTCTTCTATCTAACGCTGGGACGTCTCATTGCACACCGTCATGTGAAAAGAAAAGGCCATATCTCAGACTTGAGACCTTGGTCCATTCATAAAAGAGGACTAGCTTCTATTTTCATTTGGCGACCATCTATATCCCCTGGTCCCCTTCTTCTCCAGAATCATATAGCAGCTCAACGACTGCAACAAAGGTGACTGCCTTTCTACCGCTGAAAACAACCAAAAATTGAGGAATCGCTGTGTAAAAGTATCATAACTTCTATGCAACTGTGCGTTTACTGCTGTGCGCACTGTGCCTGGCCTTCTCCTTCTTCGTCATCTTCCCATCCACCACCAGCTCGGGGGTCCCCAGAATTGGCACCGAACTACTCAAGTCAGCATATGTCAATCAGGATTTTGGGATAGCAAACTTACATCTTCGATATCAGCATCCGAATCGTATTCCACTTCGTCGATCTCGGTGGCTTCGATTGGATCGTCGGGCTTAGGAAGAATATTTCGAAGGTTGTCGAATGCAGCAGGATCCTCGGTCCATCCATTTTCTGGGAATTCCACCTTGACAACAAGATATAAATCTCCCTTCGCATCACTCTTCTTCAGCGGCATTCCCTCGCCAGCAATTCTCAATATCTGTCCAGGCTGCAGCACCTTGCCTTGGGGATGGTCAAGATGAAGACCACGGCCGTCGAGATGTTTCAAGACCACTCTGGAGAAGCCAGTTAATGCCTCTGCGAGCGTAACGTGAAGCTCAGCTGAAAGATCATCACCAGCCCTCTGGAATACATCATGTTCGTCCTCGACAAGCGTGAAAACGATATCCCCAGGAGTTTGGTCCGGTACTTGATCTGCTTCGCCTTCGAGAGTAATCCGCTCGCCTTCCCGTGCACCTCTGGGAATATAGATCTCCAGCACCTTCTTCTCCGACGTTGTCCTTTTGCCCTTACACTTCTTGCACCTGTCCTTCTCCTTGAAAATCTTTCCCGTTCCTGTACAAGTATCGCACACCATTCGTTCCTGCGTAACAAGACCCGGCCCAACTTGTCGAAGTCCAACCGTGATACCATTTCCCTTGCATCTCTCGCAGCTCTGCGCTTTTGCCTTTTCCTTTCCACCCGTACCCTTGCAATGACTGCAGATGATGTTCTTTGTGCTCGCAAACTTCACCGTCTTGCCCTTATAAAGCTCCTCCAACGAAACCTGGTACTTCTGCTCCTCATCACGTCCTCTTCGTGGCCGTTTTGGACCACCTCCTTCACCCCCAAACCCAGGCATGCCTCCCATGCCACCTCCCATGCCACCCCCAAACATCTGTGCAAGAATATCATCTAGATCCGGACCGCCTGGGCCGCCTGGACCGCCTCTGCTAGGATCGAAAGCCGCCATGCCGTGTGTATCGTAGAGGTGGCGTTTCTCTTCATCGTGAAGGATCTCGTATGCTTGACTAACCGCTTTGAATTTCAATTCAGATTCTTCGCGTTGGTCTTCTGCTACTTTGTCGGGGTGGTGTTGTAAAGCTGCCTGGGGTTTGGTCAGCATGTGAGAGAGCGAGGCTGAGAGGATTACGCACCTTGTGGTATGCCTTCTTCACTTCTGATTGTGTGGCAGATTTGGGTATTCCGAGGACCTCTATTTTTTGTTAAGACCAAATGGATTCGTTCTGATTCTGCTACTCACCATAGAGGTCTACTTCCTCGGCTCCATGGTCAGCCATGATTGAGGATTCAATAGAGGGGTAGATTGTCTGAGGTTGCGGCTATGTATAGAGGTGTTCTGCTGGATAAAACAGCAAACGTGGATGGGTTTTAAAAACAAATCAGAGGAGCACAGTCCATGTGCAGTAAACGACGAGTTCTAGGTTGTGTATTGATGGGGATGTCAAGACTTGAGAATTGATGAAGTAGGCATGTATTTTTTATCGTACTAGCTCCAAATGGATTTTTGGCGGGAAGGTGTTAATCCTTGCTGTTTGCATAAACGGCGAGACGGAACGATTTCGAAGACAGATGAATATTTTGGAAGGGAGGCAAAAAACGAGAAAGCTATGATGTATTTGCTTTTGAGTTCTGCGAGGAGAACGCTTGCATCTCGATGGATCTGCCAATCATGTCGTGGGATCAAACATGCTTCAACAAACGTAGCCTCATATACACCTCCTGAACCTTCGAAAGCTGCCCGAGAACTTCGAAACGGCGGACCGGCTAGAACTCGGTTTGCCCCGTCTCCTACTGGAAATCTCCATCTCGGGTCCTTAAGGACTGCTTTGTTTAACTATCTTGTTGCAAAAGCAACCGGTGGACAGTTTCTTTTGAGAATTGAAGATACTGATCAGGTGACCTAACTTACTTCATTGCTCGAGGATTGGGACTGACTTTTGGTAGAAGAGGAAGGTACCAGGTGCTGAAGAAAGGCTGTATAAAGACTTGGAATGGGCGGGAATAGAATGGGATGAAGGTCCCTAATACCTGTCTTCAATTTTCACTAATTGATACTCACATTTTGCTAGGTCCAAGAATAGGGGGTCCATACGGCCCATACATACAGGTAAGTTGCTCTCCATCAACATCGTACCTCTTCTAATATAATCCAGTCACAAAGAACAGCCATATACAGATCACACGTAGAGCAATTACTAGAATCCGGTAACGCATACCGATGTTTCTGCTCTCCCGAACGCCTCAATGACCTCGCCAAGCACCGACAAAGCCATGGAAACGGTTCGGAGTATGACAGGAAATGTGCACATGTTCCAAAAGAGCACTCAGATGACCGAGCTGCCAAGGGAGAGGCTCATGTGGTCAGACTGAAGGCACCAGATAAGTACCCTGTCTACAACGACTTAGTGTATGGTTTGGTCCGGCAGCGTGGTGATTACAAGCAGAAAGTGCCCCACGAACAGTACGATGATCCAATCCTACTTAAGTCGGATGGATTCCCAACCTATCATTTGGCAAATGTTGTTGACGACCATCTTATGAAAATCACTCATGTGATTCGAGGCTCAGTATGTGTTTCCCAATATGCACAAAATACATTTTTACTAATTTGAAAAGGAATGGATGTCATCTACGCCGAAACATCTTGCAATGTACCAAGCCTTCGGGTGGGAGCCTCCGAAGTTCGCTCATGTCAGTCTGCTCGTCGACAAGACCGGCGCAAAACTGAGCAAGAGAACCGGTTCCGTCGAGTTAGCAGAATGGCGAGACAAGGAAGGGATATTCCCCGAGGTTCTGAACAACTTCGTTTCGCTTCTCGGGTGGTCTCACAGTGAAAAGCACGATGTTATGAATATGGAAGAACTAATTAGAGCTGTACCTTTACTCCCCTCTCACCACAAGCTCAATTCTAATATTTTGCGTAGGCGAGTCTGAAGTTCACCAGAGGCGACACAATAGTAGCTTTTGAAAAACTATGGTTCCTCCAAAGAAGACAAGCCTCCCGCTACGTCTCCCTTCCCCCCTCAACACCCTACAACCCGCGTCACGACATCAACAAACTTGCCCTACCGCTCCTGCTCAAGCACCTTGCAGAGCGCTCAGACCTCCCAGAAGGCCCTCCTCCAACGGAAGACTTCGTCCGCGCCCTCCTCTGGGCAGACGCCCAAAATTACACCACACCCTCCGAATTCATCACCCGCAACATCACCTTCTTCACCCCCCCAACCTCATCAGACCTCCGCAACACCCTCCCCTCCCTAAAACTGCACAATATCCCCGCACGTGCAAACCACAGCGTCCCCCCCTCATTCGCCACAGAATTTGCCTCCTTATCCGGCATCGAGGATTGGAGCGCCGCAAAGCTCAAAGCGTGGACGACTGAGTTGATGGAGAAGCAGCTGCGGCGCAGCTTGGATGAGGTGGGGAGTGATGAGGAGAAGTTGAGGGACTTGTTTAAGAAGGCGTGGGCCAAGGCCATGCATGGGTATATTCGGTGGGCGATCGCGGCGGGAAAGGCGGGCCCTGACGGCGCAGTTAGTATGGCGATTCTTGGGAAGGAGGAGACACTTAGGAGGTTCGATTTGGCGAGGGAGGTCATGATGGGAGTTGTGGATGATGGTGCGGATATGTTCGCACCGAATGGAGAGGTGGAGTCTGGATCTGCTTTAGATCAGGAGACTGGTGCGAGTGACGGTGGAGATGCAGGGGGTGGTAGAGATTAGATGTTGTCATTTTCTGTTTAGATGATGTTGTTATAAACATGTAGTTGTATGAGCGATTTTGTATCACTAAACGACTTTGTAATACTAGAGGATCAATCTCAAACTCGGAATTGGGCATGTGCTGGTATCATCCGTTTCTCATTCTTAGTACTCTAGGCTTTTCATGATTCGTCCCAACCACCCAAACGCCTCAGGTAAATTACGCCAGCAATGCTTATGAACCTCTAAGGTCTCATTGATTTTGCATATTCGGTGTCATATCTCATTAAATCTCCAACGCCATGCCGTCACGATGTTTCAGCCTCAATTTCGGTCTCAGTCTTGACCGCGACTGCCGCAGCAGGCTGAGGGGTCTTTTGTTCCTTGTCCACATCTCCAAGCCCATTGAAGAGCTTCGCCTTAATCTCGCCAGCCATCAATCCTGTCATCTCCTCTCCAGCAATCTTGTTGCTATCTCTCACGGCCTTATCCATCTTCTCATCCACAGCCTTGCCTGCCAATGATCCAGTTGGTGCTCTTCCAGATCGTGAAATTAAGTTTGAGGCCTCCACGATCTTACTGCTGAGGTCAAACATCTGCTTGCTGCTGTAATCGCGATTGGTGAATAGCGGGCTTTGGCTGAGTGTCTGGACCCAGTATTTGTTCCACAGCAGCTCCAACAGGTGGGTATCGAGCGTGCTCTTGAAGTGAGAGACTTCCAAAGAATAGTATCGACTGCTGTGAGCACCAAAATCCTCGATCTTCGCCAGAGGAATGGTCTGATATCCGTCTCCAGCACTGGTTTCAGTGGGTTTGTAGTTTTCTGGATAGGTTCTAAAGGCACCAATTTCGACTTTGCCTGCAGAGATGGTACGGTCTGGGTCGATGACGACTGCGAGGAAAGGGTCTGAGAACGTCTGTTGTGTGAACTGTGTGCTGACATCGATACCACTGAGCCAGCAGCCGTAGCCTGGATGACTGTGGTACCAGCCAACAGCGTTCTCCAATTTTCCCTGATCACGGCAGGCCTGCAGATACCCAACCATGTATTCGTTTGCTTCGTCTTGGGCATTAACTCTGGTTTCAGTGCCTTCGACGGGTAACCTGAATGCATCTGTGACGATGAATGTGTCTCCGGATATCTTGCCTTGCATCAGGCCCATGACTTCAAGGGTGCCGCCAGTTCGTGCGTGCATAACCATCTTGAGGAGAGCTACAGCGGAGATTCGTACATTTTTGAAGTGATGGGGGTCGGCTCTCCATGGCTTCGCATCGTTGATCTCCTTTTGCTCGCCGGTATCGTAGGTGTAGAGGGCATCGCGCTGGGGATCAACCAATTTGACATTGTTGTCCAGCTCTGTTATCGATAAGATGAGCTTAGGAAATGAAGTAGAGGGGAAATCTGGGGGATGAAGACTTACCCCAAGTCTTGTATGCAGTATCCATGCTGGCCACCAGTGGTGAGAGATTTGGGGCGTCGGTGGGGCTGTATCAAGACGTCTGAAGCATCCAGCGGATACGGAAAATGGAGGATTCAAGATCAAGGAGGGTTGATGTTGATGTTGGAGCTGCAGCCTTGTCCGACACGGAGCTCTCTCTGTCTTGGTGTCTTGGTGGGGGCCACCAGGGCTCAGCCTAGCCGCCTGAATTGTCCCCGAGATGGTGAAACGGCAAAGACGTTACCATGCCAACGTCAAGCTCTAAATGGGCTCCAAAATAACATCGCCATGTATTGGAAGGGAAGGAAGGAACATCCACTCGGATTCGACACCCACAGCCGCGCCTTCCATTCCCTCCCCTATTTGATGAGCTGCGCATCTTTCTCTTCTCGCGTTTTGCAGTCGCGATCAGGAATCCTTCTTTGCTATAGGTAGACCGTCACGATAAACCTTCAATATCAGGACTGGCCTTCCTCTTACCCGACCCCATCACGCGGTACTTGTGCATCACAATTGTTACACTTACACCTCAACCTACAGCAAAAAGCTCATTGAATTGACGCGCCTCTTGTTGTTCGCCAGCGATGGATTCTAGCTACCTGTCCTCGCAGGTGTCGCAAATCATTGGACAGCTCCATGGTTACTTCGATGAGATTGGAGTAGCCAGCCATGACCGGGAAACTCGAGAGTCAGAGGTAAATCATCATACCAACGCGGCCATTAAATATTGCTAATTGATGCAGTTATTCTCTGCGCTCGCCGAAGCTCTGAACAATCAAGTGCGACTCGTCCAGTCCGAAAAGAACGAGATGACCGAGGAGGCACAGCGTATCATTACTACAATAAAACAAATGGAGGCTTCCCTAGATGACAACAAGGCGCATCATGAATACGAAGCCGAGGACGAGGATCTCAAGATTACATACCCATTGACGCGGTGCTTGCAAGTATTAAAGGAAAAGCACCAGCAGATATCCAGGTTACACAAGCAGCGCTTCGAGCAAGTCAAAAGTACGCAAACCTCAACATATGAATAGGAGCCTGAAGTAAGATACTAACGATGCACAGAATTGGTCCAGGCCCTCGAATCCTACTCTTCTCATCTCGAATCCTCATTTATCAAGATCGCTCTTCCACCTACAGCGCCCAACTCGACTGTCCCACCTACCTTTGACCTCTCGCCCATTTACTTTACCTCACTTGATGATGAGTTTACTCGTGTATACGAAGAATACACTCGTCGGGTCGCAACCGTCAAAGCCCTTTCGGAACATATCATTCAGCTCTGGGCAGAGCTTGGAACACCACAGGCTCAGACGGATGGCGCGATTGTCAAATATTACCGCGACTCACCAGAACAACTCGGTCTACACGAGGAAGACATCGCTAGACTACGAGCTAAGCGCGACAAGCTGGCAGACGAAAAGAAATCACGTGAGAAACGCCTCAAAGATCTTAAGATGACCGTTGAGGGGTTATGGCAGAAGTTGGGCGTTGAGGAGCACGAGAGGAAGAGGTTCTTGAATGGCAATCGTGGCTGCGGAGTCCGACAAATCAACGAGTTTGAGGATGAGTTGTCTAGATTGAACGACCTGAAGCGACAAAACCTTCATCTCTTCGTCGAGGACGCCCGATACAAGCTGCAAGAACTCTGGGATGGCCTTTACTTCTCCGAGGAGGAGATGCTAGAGTTCACACCAGCGTTTTCGGACGTTTATAGCGATGCCCTCCTTGAGGCGCACGAGCAGGAAATTAGCCGCTTGGAAGCTCTCAAGGAACAACGTGCCCCAACTCTGACTCTCATCGAAAACCATCGATCGCTTGTGAAGGACCGTAATGATCTGCAAGCATCCAGTCAAGATGCGTCTAGACTGCTTGGACGAGGCCAGAAGGGTGAGAAGCGTGACCCAACCCGCCTTCTGAGGGAAGAGAAGATGAGAAAGAGAATTGCAAAGGACTTGCCGAAGCTTGCCGTTCAATTAAGAAAGGTTCTGGAGAATTGGGAGGACGAATATGGTCGACCATTCTTGGTGCATGGAGAACGATATATCGACGAGCTCGACGCTTCAGAACCCAAAGCTGCACCTGGTCCTAGATCGAAAACGCCCGCAGGCCCACCACCGTCTACTGTTAAGAACCCAAAAATGGCTCCACCTAGTCGGCCAAAGTCGGCGCCACCTGGTCGGCCAAACAGTGTCATGAAGGCACCACCACCAAGATCTGGCGCAAAGACACCGACAGCTGAATCAACCCTTCGACGCAATCCAATGATGAGTTCTGTTTCTGCGGTCACTGGCAAGACATCCCCCTCGAAGATTCCAGCACGCGCACCGCTTTCAAACCTCAATCATAGCGGAAGACCAGAATCGAGGATGGATACCGACAGAACTGTTCGTGGTAATATGGGACCTCCTCCATCGAGGGCACCGCCGCCAAAGATGAGAGACCTATTTGTACCACCGCCAGCCGCTACGCCAGTATCACGTTTCCGGGCCGAAAGCGTTCTCTCGAGTGGGAGTGTTCGACATGTCTCACCTGAAGATCCATATGGCTATCCACATGAGCACGGCCGACCTCATTCGTACCAGTCGCTCAAGTCCGCAATGCATCAAGATGAACGATATACCCATTCGATAGCTTCCTATCCTTCTGCGCCCTCAAGCCGTCAGATCTCAAACAATTCAACAGTTGCTTCAGGTAGCGAGAATTGGGAGACGTACTCCGAGATTTCCGAGCCCGAAGAGGACAACTCTGACGATTATTATGCTAGGCTTCGCGCTGCTCAAGGAAAACGCTACACACCTGAAGATGGCTATGAACCCACACAAGGCGAACAACTCAAGAAGCACAAAAGATTGCCACACTACGGAGAGCATGCTGGCCATGCACACACAGGCCCTGAAAGCAATCGAATAGTATCAGGCAGTGAGTGGACCGATGAAGACGCCTTGTAAAACATCGTAGCTCTCTTTCTCTGTAATATTTGTCCTTACGTCCCGGTGGATTTAGAAGGTTAGACATGACACGACGCTTACGAGGCACGCTTTTGACGATCACCATGACTTGGATACCATGAAGACAGCCTAGCTCTATCTTTGCGCATTCCGTGTTATTGCAATTATTTCCAGCGAACGTACTGCCCATACGAAACGTCGAGAGTTCATTTCTTGTAACAATTTTCTTTTCGGCATGGATCTCTTAGTTTTGCTTGTTTGAATAGGATATCAGCATTGGTCTAGTGGGGTGGCGGCGGGGTCGCAGGTGATGGAGATTTGCGTTTGCTTGCTTTGCAAGTTTGGAGTTAACAGGGGCGGGACCGCCCAAGCCCAAGGGACTGTATTGAGGCGTTCATTGGTTGGTTGGTTGGTCTGTTTCTTGTATTTACTCGTGAACAGTATATTTGAGACCAAGAAGTACATGATATTAGTATATAATTGGAACGTATGTGATGCTGCATAGCCCGTGCTAGATAGATGATCTGTACCCGATTTTTCAAAACAAACTCATCTTCTTTGAAAAGTTATTACTGCATAGCCCCCTTCCATTCCCGCCCCTGTGCACTATTGAAAAGACACTTGCCACCAGGAAGCAGAACATACGAGCAGCTGGCCTATCCAAAGCTTATAACTAGTGATACCTACCTTGTAACCTTGGTATAAATTGCTCTGAAAACTCATGTGAAGCTTTTATACTTTCATTTACTGACTCAAATCGACACGACCGGTTTATCCTGTGCTCCTTAACCAAACTTCAAGTACCATCGCAGACACTTTTTTTTATCCAATGTTGGAGTATTCAGAAAGAAACCTCAAGCCGCTGCGTTTGATGAAAGACCGTCTCGTTCAAGCTGAACAGACATGCTTTGCTGTCAATCTCTGGGTTGCTGTCAAGCTTTAAGTTACTGTCAAATTTGTGCTACTGATTCTGGTCTCTTAGAGAACCGCGGTTGCTGTGAGATGCGCGATGCGAAGAATAAGTTGTTTGATTACTTATGATGAATAAGTGTTTGTGAGAAGACGAGAGGCATCCTTGCCAAGTCGATGGGGGTTTATCGCGTTGGTGGGATCAGTTTGCTGTTGGTTGGTTTGAGAAGTGTCCACAAATCCAGAGCATTTATACGAAGGTGTTACTGCTGAGTCTGTTGCTTGCTTGCTTCCTTCCTTCCCTCCCACTATTTCCATGGCACCTTCCATTATGATATAAATTATTTTCAAAAATGTTTAGCACTACTTTATTGTGTCATTTCATAACGAAGTCACAGGCAGGAGACTACTTGTTGAATAATTCCTCATTTGCCATTTCACGCCAACCTGTTGACGCCGCCCCATGTTTAACTTTTCCGATTCTATTCGATGTTCATTATCATAACGTATATCTCGTTACGAAACCGTATAAATATCCTCGTCAAGCAACGTTTTCTCGCTCCAAGAGTCTTGTAGCCACTTCAAGTCTACAATCCTAGGCAACTTGTCATCCTTTGAGGCAAGCTCCTCCCGCAGCGACCGCATCATGTCCGCGGATGCATTTCGAACCACAAAATGAGTGATCATATCTTCTTCGTCATCTGTTGCTTCGATGCCTCCAGCAAATAGGAACCGATTCTTTGTAACAAGGTAGTCGCTGTCCTTTTGCTCATCATCCCCGGAGATGAATCGAACAACGCACCTTGCAAAAAGCGAGCCAGGCAGTTCCCCAAGTCCATGACCGTGCTCTTCAAGTTGTGACAGAAATGCATTAGGCGAGAAGTTGTGGTTCTTAGGGTGTATCATGTCATCGAGAATCTGCTTGAGTTCATCTGGATTGACATCCCTCGCATAACTATCACCGTACTCATCGACATTACCTTCAATACTTTCCCTAACTTCCTCCGTCATATGAAACATTTGTTTTTCTTCAAAAGGCAAAAGCAACCTCTGTCGATCCGGGCCATCGATCTCAGCTTGTTTCAGGGCATCAAGCACCCATATCGGCTTCACAACACTCCTGTGCCCGCTCTTGATTAAGCTGGCGACCGCGACAACCCTTTTGTCTCCAACACAAATTATGTCGTCTTTTACTGTGGGGCTCTGGAAAATGGCTCCCCCATTCGCTTTGATGATCTGCTCAATTTCTCCCTTGGTCTTTTTGTAGGGTTTAGCCATCTCGCTCATAACGCAGAAGTTCAGGCCATGGAAGGTTTCTGTCTTGGGACCAGCATATGGCGTCTTGGATATTTCGTTCCCAGCGATGACAGTCTCTTTTTTCAGCCTCTTCGTCATCTTTCGCTTGGTATCTACCTTGAGATCTCCCTTTTCCTTAGCTTCCTTGTCAACTTGGGACTTCAGTACTGCAAATTCGGATAATGATAGGGCGCTCTCCCAGTCTTTGTCGGTTCTGATTTTTTTGAATCGAGGAAATCGCAAAGTAAAGCCCGTCCTGAATTGATCAGAACCTCCCACTGAAGCTGCCTTGACTTCTACAACGACAGAGTCACTAGGCTTGATCCAGACATCAGGTCTTTCAAACTGTCTGTCACCACCTCCAAGTTCAATGAACTCATTCGGAGGATGTTTGCTGTCCCAGTCTATCCATTTTCCAGAAGTTCGATGTTTGATTTCGGAATAATCTTGCGCTCTAAAGCCTCCGCCAACTTTGAAGAAGGACCAGCACTTCATTGGATTTGCACCTTGCGTGCGGTCAGGGGACTATCTTGCAGGGTCGATGAGGGGTAACTTACCGGCCATTATATGGTTTTGATCCACCCGGAGACCACACAGGAAGGAAGAAAGATTGCCACCTCTGTGCCCGGAACCGTAGTAACCAGCTATAACAACGCAATCTAAAGATTCTCCAAAATCCATCATGTATTCCGGCTTGACCTTCATCCAGTCATCATTTCGACTATTAAGCTGATACATGGATCGTGGATTTTTGAGTACGAGTCCTTCAGACGCCTCAGCAATCACTTTGCGCAGCGCAGGTTCGATCATTGAAGCTTTGTCAGCGGTGTCATAGTGATGTTTCTCAAGACGTTGGGGTACATCTTTGACAGCACCTTCCAGTGCCTTGCGTCGATCCCTCAGTACGTATCTTGTAAGGTTTGTGTCGTTCAAATATAGGCAGTCAAATACACGGAACAGTGGCCGGATGCCCGTTCCTTGAAATGGGTTCCTCTGTGCCGATATAGCCGCAGTCTTAAGGGTGCCAAAAGCGACCATTTTATTCGTTTCGGGGTCCCAAGTAATCATCTCGCCGTCGAGGATGATATTTCTAACGGACGAGTCAAAAGCGGGTTTGATATGTCTGGTCAGTGCCGAGCTATCATCCTCGAAGCTGTCCCCATAAAGATACGTGTAGTCCTTGGCCTTTCTTGACCAGAACCTGAATCTTCGACCCCCTGGAATATCATCATCTTCAGTCATATGCATCTGCATTCGTTCGCCATCTAGTTTTTCCTCGATCCAGAATTCTGGATCATCTGTAGTCGATCCTAACTTTTCTACCATTTTTTCAAAGGTGTGGGTATGAAACTGAGCGAGTTGAGGTTGAAAACAATGCATGATCGTGATTCCAGCTTCTTCTCCCCCAAGACGGATTTCAGGATTAGTCAAGTCCCAGCAAACCTTTCGGAGACTAGATGTGATGTTGAACATTGTTTCACCATCTGGATGCCAGAGCTAGTAATGGATTAGTCAACGATTGGACATCTTGCACAGACAACTCACTTCTAATATAGTCTTTTCGGTTGCTCCTACTTTCATCTGTCTTAGAATAATTCGAATCAGCCACATCAGCTCATCTGCATTCATTCTATTGTAAAACTTCTCGAAGATTGGTAATTGGTTCTCTTCCTTCTGGGCAGCTGAGAGCTGGTCGAGCATTTCATTGACCTCTTCAATTCGCATATCTCCAAAGCCTTGTCTCATCGACCGTTTCGAGATCACTTCATAGCATCGTCCCGCAAAATCGCCGGCCATGCGACTAGCAGTCGTTTGACCTGGCAATTTCCAATTAAGGAGGTTGAATCCATCGTCAGAACTTGGACTGATCTTCAGCAGCTTGACAAGCAGCTTCCCAATAGCCTTCTCCTTCAGGCCATACATAGGTCGGTCACGGTCTTTCTCCGGTATGATAAGGCGCAGAGCGGGGTAGAAGTCATTGCCAACTTCCTTGCGCCATCTTGAGATGAACCTTGCGATTATATTACGACGGGCCTCGTGTGGAGTGAGCTTGGTAGGTCCAG
Organism: Lachnellula occidentalis; assembly: GCA_007821535.1. Classification (NCBI taxonomy): domain Eukaryota; kingdom Fungi; phylum Ascomycota; class Leotiomycetes; order Helotiales; family Lachnaceae; genus Lachnellula; species Lachnellula occidentalis. The sequence continues at coordinate 9,686 of QGMI01000289.1, read as the reverse complement.
CAGGCCCTCTCTTGGCTCGGGCGACACTTGGGCCTGTGGCTTTTTTCTTGTTGTCGTTTAAAGGATTGAAGAGGGACGTGAGGAGTTCATGGAAGAAGAATGTCGAGGAGGGAGGGTTTGTTGGACGGTCGGGATATCTTTCAGATTTAGCTTATACCTGGTAGAATTATAGCTAGTTGACTTACTGTGCATCAAGCTCTGCTATACTCACAGGTCCGGCATTGCTATATTGGGTGTTCTCCTCTTCCCCTGCCCCCTGGCTCGTGGCCATGTTCACAGATACTATAGTGCTCCAATAGCCGCAGCGGTAGGCAATTAATCAAAAGTGGCTGTAATTCCACCTTGTACGAGGAGGCTGGATTCCAAGGGATCGGTGAAAGTGTGAAGTGGTTGAGGTTCTGGGGGATGTGACGCGCTTTAGGCAGTCGCGAGAAGCCGAGAAGCGCGAGTCCACGTGATCATGCACAGGCCAATTTTCTCCATTATCATTTACCATTTCTTCAGGATTCCGTCCTATTTAAATTTTGGTAAAATGGTGTGAATGAGTGCCCATTTCTATAATGTTTTTCTTCCGTATGTTTGCTTCTCTATTTCTTTGTATTATCCTCGCCAGAAATCCTAATTCTGTCGTCCACCTTTGATGAGCAATATTTGCTAGGTCGCCGGTCGGTCGTACAGTCGTACTTCTTTCTGTCAAGCCTGTTACCTCTACAAGCAACACCCAATAATTCTACCTATTGCTGTTTTGGTCATGTTCATTCGTCTAGGACTATGCATAAGCTGACTCGGCAAGGATGATTGCCCCTCCTATTAGTTTATCTCAAGATTCTGGTTGAAGATCCTACCACTCATCTGAAAAGGACAAATCAAAATATCACTGCACTTGCTTAGTAGTGGGTGTTTTGTGCTTGTCAGTTTGAAAAGCTGCTGCCAACCCCTAGAAATGCATCTGGTCATAATCATAAGCCTGCGATCTTCGGTTGCGTAAAGGAATTCGTTTCTTCATTGCAAATTATCTCCAGATATTTCAGCTACCACAACTCCTCGCACCCAGCCACCATGAACATCCCCTCGAATCACTTTAAGCTCTTTCAACCCAATTCCAGCTTTAAAATCATCCCCGTACGGCCTTGGGAGAGCAGCTCAATGGAACATCGCATCAAAATTCTTGATATCCTTCAATTTCCCCTTCAGCGGTTGCAACCAGCATACACGGTCCTTAGTAAATTGCTCAATTTGTGGCTTGAACTTGGTCTCAATCAAATTCATATCATCAATCGTCCCGATCCGCAAGAAGTTCAACCCTGGATACTTTGACCCGACACGGTTCATCAGAGTGCCGCACGTGGAACAGAAGTAATTGGTCATGACGCCGCGCGAGGCAATTGTATGACTTTGCGCAAAGTCTTCAAGTTCTCCTTGCCACGTACCCACTTGATGTTCTCATCAGCGACGGTGAAGTTGGAGGCGAACTTGGAGGCGGTGATTTTGTGGCAGTCGGAGCAGTTGCAGACGAATGTGTTGATCAGACCTGGGGCGTTGGTTGGCTGGAAGTCAATGTTAGTTGGGTTTCGTGTGAAGGGAGTGAAAGATTTACAACTACTATCTGGACTGCACCGCAGAAGTATGTTGCTGTTGCCTCATCTTCTGTCGACCAGCCATCACCTTTTAGGTTGGCAAGAGGGATGTAGGGTTTGGATTTATCGGCTTCGGCTAAGCTAGGCATGACTCTGGTGTATTTATACAGATATATCAATGGGAATTTCTATGGACTGAGGACTTGGTAAGGAGGAAGACTGTGTGAGACTTGGCGATGGTGGTTAATATGATTTGATATTCTCTACTATTAGAAAGGCTCGATATATACCAGACTTACATATATGAGAAGAGGAGGGGGTAGCGAGTTAAGCGCCGCTAAGGGTCTCACTGATTGATGCTTCTGGCCGGCTAAAGGGGTATTATCGCTGCGCAGGTACGTCACTTTAGATTTTGACTTCCCAAGTGTCTGATTGGGGGCCGCGAAAATTATGCCTGTCATTGTCGTTGTAACAACCGTCATGATGATTGCTTACAAACTTAGGATCAGGAGGGGTAGATATTCGCATCCCTGGCTTTAATAAGGCTTGTTCTATGAAAATTACGACAACACAATGGAAAAATATACAGATGAGGAAATAAGTATTGAAGAGAAAGGGAGGATCCAAGCTTGAATGATCCTGTTCTGTTGCTTATTGACATTTTATGGAACACTACACTAGCAAAAAGAGAAAGCCATACGAGCAGCTAATATTATGGAAGTGTTGAAATGTATACAGAACAGCTGTACTTGGGAGTAAGGCGAAAGCACAATACTCCATCCGTAATGAAGCTTGATATCTTGTAAACTTGCTTGGTAAGCCATACTTTAAGACTCCCGTAAAGCGCTATGATAGCGGTGATCTAGTATTGTGATTTTCATAAGCTTCACGTGATAAATCAAGAGCTGACGTTGGTGGCTTTATGAGCGGTGGACTTCTCCGGAGGTGAGGAGATCAACGATTTTCCTTGATGACATTTTTTGAGGAATCATCATACGCTTGATCGTCCCACCGCTGCCGAAGTAACCTCCACGGAGCCTTGGGGTAAACAAGGATTAAGACGAAAGGGGAAAGTAAAACATGGGGAATCGCTGTGAAGAGATAAAGCTTTTCCGAAAGCAGCGTCTTGCAGATGTGGGCGTTGGTACCATGTGAGATTGGCGGTGTAATCGGATTGGATAGAAATCCTGGGAAAACCTAAATGATTCAATGGTAACGCTGAAGAGATATCATTTGGAAATGCTCACGGGTATTTTTTATTAATAGGCTCGGTAAGAGGAAGCTAGGTTACATGATGGCGGGAGAGCTGCTGGCTTCCCCACATCCTTAATTGATCCATGTCCTGGGAGGCAGCGATTCCGGAGGCTCCAGATTCGAGACTTGCCCGTTGTAGACAAGAAACCCCTACAGTACTGACTAATGGTAGTGGATAGTGCCGCAACTGCTGGCATCTCCATCTGCAAAATGCAAGGCAACGTGGAGGGAACGGCCCTTGTAATAATAATGTCCTTGAAAAATTCAAAGAGACAAAAGCAAACAATAAAGGCAGGTACCGTTGATCTGGCGTAGCAGTATATGCTTTTTTGGTCTCGTTGCGGACAAGCCAGCCGAGTCTGCTTGCCCGCGCATGACTTGACCTGCGCGTAAGGCCAATGACAGACTTGATAAATGTATACACCAGCAGAAATAAGGTAATTGGGAATGGGTAGATGCCCGAAGGAAGCGTGCATGCATTATTCAAGGGCTTTCTGGGCACCTGCTCTAGGCCGAAGCCGAGTAGCCAAAGAAGAGAGCCGTATGAGAATCCCCCCACGCTACAGTACGAGGAGAGAGAACCAAGAAACATGCAGGATCATGCGGGTTTGTGCTGTAGGATGCTGGCTCAACTTGAGACCCAATGACAAAAGTAACTCATTGTTTATTCCTTGTAATTTTCACAAATAAAAGGAATTTCTGAGGGAAATCAGAAGCCACTCACTCCACCCGTAAAGTACTGTACGAGTAATAGTAAGCAACTGAAATGCAGGGCAGGGTGAGTGGGTTTCGGGTCCCGGCGCGGGATCTGCTTCGGCTGCATTTCATCAGGCTGCCTATCGTGTGTTCTTATCAGCCCTGGCCTGTTGATGGGCCTGTCGTGTGCTGGCCTGCCTCTCCTGTCCTGATCTCTTCTCTTCTCACCCCACAGCTTCTTTCTCATCTCTTCGCCCAACTCCGACTTGTCTTGTCTTGTCTTGTCTTGTCTTGTCTTCACTCCTAAACAACACGCTCTGTTCTGTCCAAATAGCTGTAACCAGCCTTCATGTCATCCATCTGATTCACCCCTACAAGCCTGACATGCCTCACCACACCCACCAACAAGCACTCTGTAACGAATTGCTGGGCACTGTTCGAGGAGTCCTGAACCGATAAGCCCATACGTGGGCTCCTAAGAGACACTCACGTCCTTTATAACATTAAAAGGTAAATAAATATTCATCTATCAAAAGCTGGCATCTCCAAGTTTACATCTTCTTCATCGTGCTCATACAATCTGTTAGTAATAGCTCCCGCTCTGAATCCATAGCATAGCGGCACACGACACCACTCTCGACCGGGACAATGCTTACACCCAGGAGCTACTTGTTCACTGCTGCACACTCAAAAGAGACCAGAAATGAGCGTCCTAGCATGTCGATGCATGGGTCTGGGTCTAGGTCTCCTACAAAACGAGGGAAGCCGCCCGCAACTTCGATACCGCCATCTAAAACAACCACTGCAGAAAGCGACAGACCAACTACTCCCTCCTCCCCCGTTATAATCCCGCCTATGCGAGGCAGTCATGATGCGAGTCAAAGAATGCAGGTGCCGAAGAGCCGTCATAATTCTGGAAGGAAGCCGCGAACACTTTCCCCGGATGCGATTTCCCCCTCCGTTGCCGCTCTTCTGGCGATGACGAAGATACCAACTCAGAAGCAGACTCGAAGTACTCGAAAAAGAAGTGGCACAGGGCAGAGGCTTACGGTGGACGCAATATTACAACATGCAGACGTATCCGAGAAAGAACTGAGCGCGTCTTTTGGAAAGAGCCCGCTGGATTATCTTCTCAGTTCACCGGAAGAGTTGCGGGATGAGCTTGCACCGAGCGAGATTGGTTATGAATCGGTTGTGTCTACAAGAACAATATCATGCGATTCCATGCCATCCTTAGACGACGAGTCTATCAGCGAGGTTTCGCCATCTCTGAACTCTCTGGTTACACCAAGTTCGAGGGGAAGACGGTCTTTACCCACCCGTCGGATCCTTTCCTCACCTCCAGTTTACGATCATCCATTGTCAGCGCCGGACATCGATATTGACGAGCTTGATTTCAGGGTTTTCCAGAGGCAACAGTCCAAAGAGCAAAAAGCTCCTAGGGTTGAGATCGATTCGTCTCCACGTAAATCAGCCTTCAAATCAAACCTCACGGCCTCGTTACGAGCTCTACGGTTTGCCGCAAGGTCCTTTTCATCTATCACGACTCCAATGATAACACCGGACGATTTCCTTACAAGATCAATCATTTCTATTGATCCACAGGTGCCTTTCACAGATGAACGCATGCCACCTCGACTCGAAGACGCGCCAACTCCTGAACTTCGGCGCTATCTGAACCCCACTACTAACGCCCCTATTGAAGCTCATGTTTCTTCCTCACTTGCGCAGACAATGTCTGCAACGAAATGTACGGCTTCTATACAGATGGAAACATACAATTGCAATCGGTCAGGGAAGAGCAAATCACCAAGTGTGATCAGTCGCCGCTCACAGTCCAATGAGGATGACTTTGCTCAAGTTGCAGGACCAGTAGCACGTCAGCGAGAAATACGAGAGAACAGCGACTTCCTCAGGATTGCAGTTATGGAGATGGCCATGCGAAAGAACGGGAAGCTGGATGACCAGAAACCTGGACGCGCGATATGGGCACTACCTGCGAGAGAAGCTCCCACCAAGGCCTACAAGAGAGGGAAAGACGGAGTACCATTAAGATGGGTTGCCCAGATCTCATGACCGAAGACAGTCGCACTGGATATTTTTGCGCAGCTTCTAGAAGTCGTGTGCTTTCATGACCAAATATTCGTCATCACGCAGCGAACCCACATTACATTCGAGTACCGAGCTCCCGGGAAACCTTCTCGACCCGTTACCGGCATAACGGATTCCCATTACCAAACACATCCACAATATGACCCCTGCATTTTTGCACTCGAGATCCCCGCAACGAGAAACTTGTCAGAAATTCGGGCCTTCATCTGTTGGCCCAATCCAAAGCTCCAAACTGTCATCTTCTTAGTTTGGCTGGAGATTCTACGAAGTACCGGGTGTACCGGTACTTCGTAGAAGATTAGGAAGGACCTATCTTAGCCAGAATAATCCGGAGATTTCCGAAGATCCCACGTTCCATGTGCTGACTCTTGCATGTTGCATAACTTGCATTGTCAGGGTCGGCTTACGTACAAATAGCCCGCAGTACGAGTAAGCCAATTTGGTCACAAGCGAACGACAATTCGGCATGAAATCGAATCACCGGATACTGTTCTCGAATGGTATATTTGGATTTTGGCTTGGTTCTATGACTTGTGGGATCGGATCGGAACTGCTGCTCGGAGACCGATCAATCCAAGCAAATGCTGGTACGAAGTATAAAGATTTGTCTCTACTTATAAAAGGGCCTTTCATATCTTTTATTTCGCTTGCGCTATGGATGAATCACGAGAGTCTGTTGCTAGTGATTTGGCTAGTTCGCGAAAGTGGGAGTTATGGGATGATGGGTTGAAAATGGTTGTTACAAAGCAGCGGTCAGCATCAGATATTCATGCCGGGGTGTTTTTTCTATATATATATATGCATGAAGGGTCTTTGGCCTTCGAGGAGTTATGGGATTAGATTTTCTCCCCAGCATACGGAGGTATACGAATGGTCTTCAAACCATCTACAGAGGTGGGGGTTTCACGACTCGCCTTTGAAAACATTTTCCAGCCGCGTTTATGGCGGCTTTGAGATTTTCTGCATAGCGCTGCGTATGTTTGTGTCTTGCTACAAGGCTACAAGCTAGAAGATGAGGTTACCCTCCGTATCAGAGACCGCCAATGCATAGGAGGAGTCAGACGGAGCATAACGGATTGAAAGACGGGCGCTACCACTTTCAACATCTCTCTTTGTTTTGCATTACGCTAGCCTACGATGGCAGCTGTGGATGGATATGATGAAAGAGAGAAATCTGCATTATGTATGATACAGAATCCTTGAGACGAATAAAGAAATATTATTACCATACAGTTCTTTGTAATATATTGAACTTCTGAACGAGCTTATTGATGGGTCGACATCTAACTCACCCTCAATGCCCGTAGCATTGTTAATGAACTGTTATTGTTCTTCGGAGCACATGTCGTTTGATAGAACCGCTGAAACCTAGGTAGGTAGGGACCACATGATGAAGAAGGGACAGGTGATATTTAGCGAGAGGTCATGTAACAAGCTCTCAGCCTTGTGAGGAGAAGCTGCACGCCACCACTGTGAATACGACATTAGCTGCCGGCCTGGACACAGCCTCTTCATCCTTACGGACTTTTGACAAACGACCTCAAACAGATCAGAGCCATTTGTTTTCAAATGAGCCCAAGCAAGGACGGAGAAATGATGACTCCATCACGTGCTAGCCTCGTGTGACTTAAAAATAGATGTCAGCTCTACATTGCGTCGCGGATCATTTGAGCAGACTCGAAACCTCCTGTTCCGCTTCGATCCGAAAACCCCGACGAACCTCATGAGCGACCCCGTATACATGCTCGCCCTCTCCTCAAGTTTCGACCACCATCGGAACTCGTTCGCGAGAACGTTTCCCCCCGATGACCGCAGACAGACGACCGGGCACCCAAGACCAGCTTGGCAAGGATGCAATAGCTTCGCAGAGGCAGAGCGCGGCTCTTAGAGGAGCTTCTGTGGCCTTTGGGAAACCTCCCGTCAAACCGAAGCCTCAGATCAACACGTACAGTGGAAATAATGGAGCTCTAGCTGCAGCAACGAAGGCTGGGGCTCGTACGAAGACGACATCCACGAATAATGCGTCAACATCGAGGCTAGAGGTATCGGCAGATGACCACCGGTTGGGATATCAGAGTACGGGTGGAAGTACAGCTAGTATGCCCTATACCGGCTATGGGGATCGCAATCCTTCTCGACCGCGGCTCGGTCAAGTCGATGGCGGAAATGGACATCTACAGCTTCCTGGGACAGAAAAGGGGGGAGGTCACCCTCGCTGATAGCTGCCACTCTTGCAGCTTCGAGATCTCCTTCAGTCAGTCCAAATCCTACGGGGCAACAGCAAGCCCAGCCTCCGAATCTTGCAAAGCTGGCTGCTGGCTTTGCGAAAAGATCCTCGTCTCCGGTGCCGAGCATAAGGAGCGTGAGGAGCGTGAGGAGTGTAAACTCTTCGAGAGGGAGTTCTGATCATGCATTGGATCTTACGCCTATACCTCCAACTACGTCCCTGATCAATATGTTTGAGAAGACAGGGTCAACACCAAAGAGTCAACCGCCAATAAAGAGGCCAATGACATCAACTTCGAGGGGTGGTATATCACCGAGTCCCCAAAGATTACCTTTACCTCGCCGACCTCGTTCATCTTCCCCCTTGGCTTCGAATTTCCGAAAACCACAAGTTATTTCATCAAAGCCTGTGTTAAAACAGCTCTCACCTCCTTCCCAGCCATCAGATGCTCTAAAACCAGTTCCTAGAGTGATGAAAACCCCTCCAGTAGCTACGAAACCAATCCCAATTCCGCGAAAGCCTCAGCCACAACCACCCCCCGAGCAAGAAGATGACGATACCTCATCCGAGGACTCGTTCGTGTCAGCATCAGAGTACGAGTACAAACCATCTTTCCGGGCCGTTCTCAACCACAGCGGCAACCAAAGACGCCGCCTAAATTCCACCTCCGCCGGATCCATAAACTCCTTGGCAACAGTCGACTCCCTCGCCAACGCCATCGTAGCCAGCAGTCTTGCCTCCTCCCGCGCTGCCTCCCCTTCAAAAAGCACCCTTCACCCACCCCCAGTCCCCCCTTCCCGACGTAGTGCCCGCAACCACCACCATCACCTCTTCCACAACAGCGTATCCCGCGAGCCGAGTCCCGCAAAACAAGGCACTTTGCGGATGACGCTTAGGAAAACCAAGAGTAAAGAGGAAGTCGACGAGGGCGAGAAGCGACGCACTCGAAAAGCGCATCTCATCAAAAAACACCCCAACAAACACCACGAAGGCGACCGGAAGCGCTGGCGCGACCAAGTCACTGAACGCGAGCGGAAACGCTATGAAGCTGTTTGGGCGTCCAATAAAGGACTTCACCTCTCCCATATTCCTGGTGCCGAGAATCTGGTTTGTAGTCTTGTGGTGAGGGATATTTGGTCGAGGTCTCGGCTTCATCGTGATGTGCTGGAAGAGGTCTATGCGCTGGTTGATCGGACGGAGACGGGGATGCTGGATCGGGAGAGTTTTGTTTGTGGGCTTTGGCTTATTGATCAGTGGTTGAAGGGGCGGAAGTTACCGCCAAGGGTTAGTGAGAGTGTATGGAGGAGTTTGGGGATGAGGGGATTGAAAGTTAGACCGAAGTGAAGGGTGTATAATATGGGAGGAGGCAGTCTTTTGAATTTGAATCTGATACCCGGTGTGTTTAATTATCGACCATTCGGTTGGCGTTGGGGAACTGATTTACAGGATAAGATCAAGGGAAATGTTGAATATAGATAGATGCTTTTATAAAGCCTTTGGCGGACTACACATAATCGAATATAGTACACTACATCACACGGAACTTTCAAATTGACTGATCCTTTCTCGGCTATCAAAGCTTCCCCTGACTACCGATCTATAGTAGTTCTACACCTTGCGTTGATTTCAATATTTTTCCAATTTACAGATTTTCTGGGAGTACTTTGCTTGTACTTACTTCCTTGTCTGAAGTGATAGAAACCTGAAGTCCGGTAAAACTGGATTTTCTGGAGATAGACATCAACCTCCCCGCATAAGGTTGTTCTTGCATACCGTACCCACCTCCCCTTCGAGAAGCTAGTGTTGTTGAACACGTCCTC